>JAQGAK010000338.1:0-92781 GCA_034696945.1 Lipothrix lubbocki
TAGAGTATCCAAGTTAGAGTATCCAAGTTAGAGTATCCAAGTTAGAGTATCCAAGTTAGAGTATCCAAGTTAGAGTAACCAGGTTCGACTATCTGACTTTAATAAAGATAGGTAAAACAAACTTCCACATTAGCATTGTACTCTATACGGGACTTAATACTTGAACGCTCCTCACATCGGCCCCAAACAAGTATTTCGCAATAACAATAATAAGCTTTCGACTGCACTTGAGCCTTTTTCAGTCGTAAAAGGGACGCATTGTCAATCCAGAATTGATAGCAATCCGCGGGAACGGTGGGATTTCCTAACGAAAACACTTTTATCCATATTTTAATAGTACAAGATCAAGAGAGCTCAACGCTTGTGCAGTCAAAGGGATTGTAAACGAATCGTCGAGTCAAAGCGGATGATAACTAACTTAACAACAACTTATGGGCTTATGCCCGGAAAATAATTAATGAGCTGATGAAGCCCAAATCGAAGAATAAACCCTTGTGTATTGTATGTATATGTACATACATGTTTTTCCTTTTGACGATTTCCAATTCCATTTCCATTGATGAATTTTCAAGATTATTTAAGACGATCCAAAAGATTGCCCAACAACTTTCATGCTTTCTCATGCAATTTGTATGTCTTTTGCTGGATATTTTGATGAATTTTCGTACGAAATAAAAAGACCCTCAACAAAATATTTGAACGTTCCCTAACGGAATAAGATTCTCATTAAACGAGGTCGTCCGAGAATTAATTCCCTGATAATTAGATATGCTCCGAGTAATTGCACGAGACTACGTGAATCGGAAAGTTACTTAAAGGAACTAAAAAAGACCGAGTATTTAACCCTGGGAAACTAATAGCAAACAAGCAAAGGGTTTGAAGGGTAAATAAGCTTGAAAATAAAAGGAAGCTTATTAAGGGGTGAAACATATAAAGCTGCAACTTGCAACCTTAATTTCACCTTTTTTATATTACGAAAAAAAAGAGTGAGCGTAATAGTCTTTGACTGCGCTTTTTTCAATTAATTCCTTACACAGATACAATAGTGCTTTTCTGTGGCAATGCTCCGTAAAAATAAGAAAACTAACCTACGGCAGGAGTCTATAGTTGGTCTCCAAAGGCCTCAAATACAGGCTTTGGACTTGTGTGAGAGACTAATAACCGTATGGGATTACGGTCTGTGGGATTTTCCCTTTGAGTCTTTATTGCACTTCGGTTGGAAAAATAAGCATGAGAGAGGACCTCTTTTGAGACGTTCCCGTCTAATTTCCCTTGTTGCTGGGATGCAAAGCTTCCAAAGCTAACATTATAATATGCTTTTATGATCTTTATTGACTGTAGAGCCTTCGAATGGAGAGGCGGGAGTATTATGAGAGACGGAACAACATTAGGAAGCATTTGTGAGAGCCCGTGAATGTAGAATTTAGTCAAGTACGCCGTTTTCACCCAAGACCTTCAAAATCCTCTAAGACTCCTTTAAATTGTAATCTCGTTCCAGTATAACTTTCGTCGTTGAGACTCCTAAAAAATGTTTGTTTGGAGTATATACAACTCGTCGTTTACTACTCAACGTATTTTTTATAGATTCTTACTTACATGTTATTTCCTATAGATTGGATGCTTATTTTGCAAATGGCAAATGTTATTTCCGTTACAACAAGAAAACGTGAACGTTTACTGGAACGTGAACGTTTACTTCTGGAAGATACACGATGACGATGGATTCAATGTTCACAGCTATAGAGCTTTCAAGGTGATAATTCTCATTTTCTCAAGTACACTTTGATTTCTTTAGTGCGGCGTCCATCCATTTTAGAGGATTTTACACAAAGCTTCCACATCATCAGGTCGTATACTTTCCTCAAATTCATTCTTATTTTATTTCCCGGGTCTTGACACCCCAGTACCGTTGAATACACAATCAGCCCTTTAAAGTACACCCTAAGCATGGGGTCGACGCATTTCGACTCTTGTCCAAGATTACGACTGTGGGTCATGGAACTCAAAATTCCTAGCATTATGCTTATTGTAAAGTCAGTGATTTCATGTTTAAAGGATCTACTTTTGTATTGTTTTACATTTTTTTAGAGTAAATTTTTACGAGTTTAGATAAACAAGGCTTGACCGAATTTATCAAATTCTTTTTCCTATTCCGTTTGTCGTTTGACTCGGCTGGACGGGATTACAACAATGTCCAAATGGACGAACCACTACACTTTACAGGGGTTGGATCCCTGAAATCCTCACCTATATTCCCACTAAAATCTCTGTAACGCTTTTAAAACTTCGCGCCATACACAATACAACATAACGACCAACCAGTGTTTTCCCGTGCAGAGCACGGGCATAAAGCTAGTGTACTTATAAAAAATCAAAAGCCTTAATTTTTTATACATTTTAAAAACCGCGGGAATTCCAAATATTTTACAATTTTAAAAATGGCGGGAATTTTTGAATTGCAATTTTCCAAAATGGCAGAAATCGCCAAAAATTTTAAATTAGCGAACATCGTGCGAAGTGAAAAAAGAGGGAAATTTTGTGTATTTAAAAAAATCACAATGATTATATTTAAGGAAATCATTAAAAGTAATTAATTACCAAAATCCTCCAAAAGGAGGAATATTTTAAATGGAAAAAGTTGCTAATTTTAAAAAAAGGCGGAAATCTTACACTTTTGTTAAAAAATTGTCAAAAATAAAATTATTTTTATATGTAGAATTTTCTAAACGTCGACAGAAGATTTTGAAAATGGCGAAAAAATTTGCAATCGTAAAAATGCCAGAAATTCTAATGTTCAACAGGAGGGAGGAGTAAATAGCCCGCATCTAGAACTATATGAAAATTCCCGCGAATTTTATGAGTCTCTAAATAATAAAGTAGTAAATAGTGCCTGGAGTCTCAGAGCTGACGTGCACAATTAGGATGAAAAATTATGTTTAAGGACATAATGGCTGAATGGGCCTCTCGGCAATGGGAATTCTTGCCGCCCAAGAAGCCAGGAGAGAAGCTGGAACAGGATTTATGACAGACGAGTGGAAGCCTCCGTAGTTGCGGGAACTTGCAAACCGCGAGCTTATTGTGTTCCTTAAAATAATGTCCTGTTCGAAGTTCGGCCGTTATAAAAAGGATCTCTATAAGCCGGAGGCGCGCACACTAACCAAGCAAATATTTGTTGGGCTCCACAGTTAAATATGGGGAAAGGATGGGAAATGCTCTTCTGCCACTCGATTAAATTCGGGAGTCAACTTGTATAATATGGGGGGGGGGATATACATATAAAAGCTTAATACATGTACGGCGAGTCCCTTTAAACTACAAATGGACACACACATGTAAGGGAATGTAGCTTACATGGTAATAAAAACGTTAAACGATCTGCTGGCATAATTCTTAAATGCTAATTTCATACTAGACAGCCTTCCTTGAGACAAGCCGTCCCTTACAGTTCCACTTTCCAGTTTGGACAAACTAAAAACTAATAAAGCCCAAGCTGGGTATAAGCAGAAGACATTGAAGGAAATAACAGAATCACTGGGAACAAAGGGAAAGAGACTTGGAAATCAAGAAATGGACAGAAAATAGAGAAGAAAATTAAAATAAAGACGGGAATCTAAATAAAGGAAATTAAAATAAAGACTAGGAATTTAAATAAAGGAAATTAAAGCACAGAGGAAAACTGGCTCAGGACACAGGAATCGAAAATAAAGAAAGACATTCGAACCCGTTTTAAATGCAAGAAGATGTTTAAATTTATCCCCATTTTCCTCATGAAAATTCCTAATTTTTCTTCAAGTCGCCAAGCTCATCACTATGCAAATTTAATGCAGCAGATGGATTTCAAGTAATTTCATCCGTTTTTCTCCGCCTTATTTTAAACTGTCTGAATTTCTGGACGCCCCAATTTAACGAGGATTGGACCAAATATTTCATTTCGATTTCAAACGACAAATTCTCAAAATTTCTCCGTTAAAAATTCTCAAAAATTTTCCGTTAAAAGATCTCGACAATTCTCCGTTAAAAAATTCTCAAAAACTCACTAAGAAAAATTCAAGACAAGTATTTTTAAATAAACAAAAATTAATTTTTGACAATTTTGAACCCGAAATTCAAACTGAAGCTTCTAGAACCCTCAAATATCTTCCGAGAATCTCACGCTTGTTGTTAATAATTAAAATCCACGACTTCAGTAAGATTTCAAGCTCAAGAGAAAGGTTATGACTAAAGAAGTGTAAGATCAAATAAAAATCTGGCGATGAGAAGGAACTAAGAAAATTGTACTTTTTATCCCTCAGTTGTCATTAGAGGGGCGATAGTACAGATATCTGTATAATAATATGAACGTAAAGGGCCGTGCTGGAGACTGAGAGTGAAAGCAAATTTGATTTTCTCTTCAATTGAGCCCATATAGGATGGACGTTATAAATCCACTCGAGAGATTTTTCTATAGTCTAACCGCGCTTGTATATACATATGTGCAATGACGGACTGGACAGCAAATGGGAACTTGTCGTTTATCAGACATCTCAGGGTCATATTTTATTTCCCATCCCATGATAAATTACCTTATTATTATACATATAAATTCCTCTAGCTTGCTTCTGCAAACTCACCACACACACGCAGCCGAATCAAATCTGCAGTAAATTTACTCAAATTTACCAGATGAAACAGCAAATATTGTCGGAAAATTATTATTTATTTTGTTCCCGTTTAATATTCTTTTCTTTTTATTCTTGTATTTTATTTATTTTATTGCTTTTTATGTTCCTTAATTTATTGCCTTTCAATATTTTTTTGATATTTTGTATTTATTTAAATATTTTTCTATTCAATTTATTTTCTCATTTTATTTATTTTTTAATTCATTTATTTCAATATTTGTCAATTTATATTCTCGTCATTTTTTCAATTTCTCGTGTATTTAATTTTTTAATTTAAGACTTAAGGATTAATCGTACACCGCGCTGAGTTTTTTTTGATTCGCCTGGAGAAAAACACCTTTTACGGGAGAAACAAGCGGAACTGTTGGAGTGTCAAGGGAAGCCCTGGTAACCAGCCATAGCCACAAGTTGAACAACGAAGAGTTCAGAGTTTGAGAAAAAAAGATAGAGAGAGAGAGAGACGAATGGCGGGGCGAGTATGAGAAAAGCAAATATTTGTCTATAAATCCTGCTTGGTCAACTGAAATATTGGGATTGTGTCTCTTTTGGCTTTAGCATTTCCTTGTTGACATCGTCGCCAAAATTCCTCCTTTCTTTGTTTAAGGGGCCCGAGAAAACCACCGAGTTTAGCTCTTCCTTCGGAGCAAGAAGACAACAGAAAGAGAAAGAGAGAGAGTTTTAGTTTTAAGACCCAGTCTAGCATTTTGATTCCCTATCTTTCGCACATTAATGTCATTTCCACCCAAGTGCCTCTTATATAGGGGTTTGTAAATAAATTCATACAAACATTTCTTCGGATTTTTCATCTTCGCCTTATACACTGTCAAGTCTTAAAACAATGCTCACACACACACACACACACACACACAAAACATTTGTAAGAACGGTCTTGACCTTGGCTTAATAAGCGTCTTGGGAAAGGAAATCTGGTGACGTTCGGAGCGCTGACGTCCTTCAGTGACGCTTGTTTTATAGCCAAAAAGTATCTTTTTTGCTCCGTTTATCTTTGCTTTGCTCTGTTTCTCAATTATTTTGAGAGATTATTTTACTCAAGTTTCCCTCTAATTTTATATTTAATTTTTCTTTTCTTTAAATTATTTTCATTATAGCTTTCCCCGTTTGCTTTCCTATGCAAAAATGCCTTTTTAAATTTCCTCAGAATTAATTTTCTGTGTTTACAACGAATTTCGTCATTTATTTAAAACAAATTAAATTTAACAATTTAATTTTTTTAAATAATTCAAATTCTAAATTTAAAAAATAATTCAAATTCAAAATTTAAAAAATAATTCAAATTCTAAATTTAAAATATAAAAAATGTAAATACTTGACAAAAATAGATACAAAATAAATTGATGAAAAATTCAAAATTTTATGAATTAAAGGAATCGATGAAAAAATTTACAGAATAAACCCAAGCTTAAAATTCATATATTATTGTAATTATAAAGTATTTAAAATACAAGACAATTAAAAATTACTGAAAATTTAGGAAATAAACACCTGAGAAAGTTCAAAAGAAAAAAAGTTCGATGTAAAAGGAAAGAGCCTGGGAATTTGACAAAATAGCTCAAAAAAAATTGCAGGAAGCAAAAAAGAGGCCGTCAACAGTAAATTGGATCGGAAGGTTCACGGAATGATGCAAGAATTTCTGCGGATGATGCCGACAGACATAAATGCAGACGAAGCAAGATCGAAATACATACGTATATCTTTGTAACAATCTATTTTAGGACATTTATCCCTAATGGTGAAATCCCTTGTATGTCCTTACGGGGAATAAAATTATTGGGAGAAGGAAGAGAAAGGCAAAGGAAAGTGTGAGAAAAAGGGATGAAGAGGAGGAGGAGGGGAAATAGAGAAAGGAAGAAAGGTATTTGAAGAGAGTGCAAGGGAATTCAAAGGCAAGGGTGGCGGCATGATTCAAAGGCTTAAAGACTGATCCTTGGAAAGACACCTCAATGCTACACACTTTCCCCACCCCCCCCCCTCCTCTTAACATGAATATATGAATATGGATGGAAATCCTTTAAAAAAGCGGATTTCCACCTCCACATAGTACTCAAATAATGTAGTAGAAATAGAATTTCGGATGGAATCAAGAGCAACAACCTCCATACAATTTATATTTACATTATATAAATATCTACATATAAAGCCTTTCAGTGTTCACAAAAAATTATTAACTCATGTGGAATCTAAAGGGTCAAACTGAGAGAAGCGCCTTGCTCAAGCTCACAATCTGCTGGGCATACGAAATATATGACATTCGTTGGAGAATTCAATGCTGAACATCTTCAACGTTTGCTTTATTGAGCATTATATTGTTATGTATTTTTGTATTATATGGGACATGTAAAGGAAATTATATACTACAGAGAAGCTATAAAAGAGGCTGCTATAATATTTTTGAATAGAGCAATATGTACCTTAAAATATAGTGAATATTCACCATTCATAATAATGCAAGACTAACCGCACGCCGCTACTCTCTGTACTTCTTACTCTTTCTTCGTGCCCCTTAGCATCCAATTTATCCTCCCATGTAATCCCACATGCTTCCATTGTTTATATAATATCTTCCGTAAGAAAATTTAGATTTCGTACTGGAAAATACATACCGTTGACATATAGGAAAATACATAGTTGAAATATAGGAACATAGATAGTTGACATATAGGAAAATGCATAGTTGACATACAGGAAAATAGATAGTTGACATATATCTGTAGGAAACGAGACAGCTTCCATGTAAAAATGGAGCTTTCATAAGGAAATTACAGCTTCCATGGGGAAGTGCAGTGGCCATAATATAAAAATTCAGCTTCCATTGGAAAATAGATCGTCTACAATATAAATATAAAGCTCCCTAATAAAAACACATAGTAAAGAATAGCTTCAAAAGCTTCATGTGCTTCCCATAGAAAAAGATGAGCTGAAAAAAGCTTCTTGTAACCTAATACGAATACCAATAAGACAAGATATTTTATATGGACACGCTATGTATATTTTCCACACCGCAGACAAGCCCAAGAGTAAAACGTGTTACATAATAAGGAAGTATTTTGTACCCATATAAGATATTTTTTATACCCGTACGCGGTATTTTTTATGTATCTACATAGCAGAGATATTTGTTCTTGGCCCGTACAATATTTTTTCCCATATCCTACGATATTATGGCTACACCCATAAGATATTTCAACTATGTCCACAACGTATTCTATACTCACGAGATACCCACAAGATATTTTCTAGAGCCAGAATTATTTTACACAGTGAAGATATGAGCTGTCTTTCCCACTGAAATTTCAGGATTCCATGCGGGTGAATTACATGAGGACCATAATTTGTATGGTAACAAAAGCTCGTAAACAATTTCGGGACTATGAGGGACAACACAGTCTGATTTCAAAAATGGCAAACGTAAGCAATAAGATGCTAACGGGGAGGACAGACCCTACAGGAATATTATATGAAGGAATGTTCGGCCAGGGATGGAATGATCCCCACCCAGATAAAAAAAACAACAATCTGCCAGCAACTCTGCAAGCACATGGTTTATGAAGAACAAATATTTATCAATTTCCCCCTCCGTCATACTGTTAACAAGCAGATGAAATACTCTTGTGTGGAGGTATTTCGTAGTCAAGTGATAGCACGGCTCGTAATTGTGGATCGGGAACAACTGCTTTGGGAACGTTCCTCATTCAATTACATATGGCCCGGCGAGTCATTCTACCGCACCGCGTTACCTTATTTCTACACAAAAATACCTTTATCACAGAAATATACCTTACCATCCATTTATATTTTATGTATGTACTATGTATAAGTATATATGAACTATGTGGAAGTATGTATGGGCTATGTTAAAGTATATGTGAACTATGTATAAGTATGTATGGGCTATGTTAAAGTGTATATGAGCTATGTGGAAGCATGTATGAGCTATGTTAAAGTATATATGAACTATGTGGAAGTATGTATGAGGTATGTTAAAGTATATATGAACTGTGTATAAGTATGTATAGGTTATGTTAGTATATATTAACTATGTGGAAGGATGTATGAGCTATGCTAAAGTATAAATGAACTATGTGGAAGTATGTATAAGTATGTGTGTACTACATATAAGTATGTACGAACTATATATAAATATAAATATTATTAGAAATATATGTATATGCATATAAACATAACATACATACGTCACCATCACCAGCAATACCAGCATAAAGTGCTTGTGTGTATAAATAACACTGGTCACCGCCTTTGCGTCATAACAGATTATAGACACGTCGGAATACAAAAACTTAAAAAAACAGGAGAATCTTGCCAGCCTTTGTTGTTTTCAAGTACTGATATATGATCTGCTGAGGAAGAACATGAAGCGATGATAGTAAGTATATACAAGATAAAATAATATATGTTTACAAGATACCTACACCTATATTCCGATTCCCCACCACTACTTGTTCATTTCCTCGGCGGATCTGTATCATTCAGTTGTGGCTTCATCGATGCAATCTAATCCAATCACATGGAACGGCGCACGTGAGCTCATTACAGATTATTAGATGAACGTGGATGGATTTCATACTTGCCGGTTCTCCCCGAACTAGTACAGCTAGACTTCCCGGCATTCTTATTATTATTGTGTCTACACCGCGATTGTGTCTGCAACGAGATTTCCACAATCTTACCCGATTACGGGAGAAAAATGCTCGCTAATTATTTTCGCAAGGAAAAAAATACCAGGGATGAACATCTTCCGCTATTATTATTACTGATAGCTTATCACAATAATAACAAACTTTTACACGACGTCAGTACTGCGTGCGCTCCTTCGATAAAGTTACATCGTATTGCTGGTGTATCGTTATTTCTCAAGCTTCGGAACGCTTTTGGATTTATTTTTAGAACAGCACTAATTTTAAGTTTAATATTTTTTCCGATTAAAGAAGTCCATCTTGTTTTTCAAAATTACTGGTTTCAGTGACGCTTTAATGATTGAAAAACTGTAAAAACCCTTAATTTTTTAATCATTAATTAATTTAATTGATTTAAAAATCCTAAATGATGAAAACCATTAAAACCCCAAGAAAAGATTTTATTAATTAAAAAAGCTTATTTTCCTTTTAAATACCTTAATCATTCCTCATTAAAATAAATTAAAGAAATTCCCATAAACGTTCCCCGGCTAAATTGTTATAGGTCAGCCGTCATAGCCCAGCGATTATTCATGAGGATTATTGCGGAATCGTAAATAAACACATCTCTCATATAGGGATAATACATGTAAGAGGCCTCCTACAAACAAGACGAATGGGGCCGATGAACTTAAAAAAAGGAAGAGCATACGGAGGCCGATGTGAATTGATCCAATAATGCAAAGCTTGTTCCACCTTCCTATTATATGTATATAATATAAGGGACACTAAATAAGGACTTCTCCAGGTTTCCCCGAGACCGTCCTCTCGCCTTTCATTTGGTATTCCGGGCTCTCGGTGTGGGTTCAAGTCACGGGAGTTGTTCCGGAAAATGAGCTGTTTTTATCCCTACATAAATGCGAGAAGTTCACATAAATTTATCCTAATGTCTGTCCCGCTTAAACATTTCTCCTTCATGTGGCTTTTTTCTGGCCGCACATCAAACCCGGCCTATTGCCTTGGACCAAGAGCGGGGGCTGGATTATCAAGCCAAGATCCCTCGTAGTACATTGCATGACATTACATAACATTTCATTGGACAGTAAGAGTCAGGAGTGTGCTTTCAGTCTTGTATAACCATCTCCAGTGGATCACCCAGGACCGTTCAAGTATCATGATCATCAGAATTCCGAATTTTCTTATACTGCAAGGACTAGAATTTTCCGGGAGTTTGGAATGTTGGCTGAGCGAATTGCAATGTTAAATTGTTATTTAAGCCATGTATTTACCTTTCGCGCTATGGGTGAACCACTCTCTGTATTATTTCTGCGGAGTGCGGTGTTGGATACGATAAATATCTATATAAATAATCTATATCAACCATCCGTATAATAATGTGCTGCTAAGGAAGTCCTATACATAAATTTTTTTCTATAGCCGTCCCTACAAAGAGCTTATAGATAGGATGCGGATATGTATCTCTGAGCTATTTCATGTTTAGATTTAGGAATTCTTTGAGGGTATTTCGTCTTATATCTTCCTCTTTCTCCGTGTCTGCCTGCACTCTCCACAGCTATTACGCACCAACTCACTGAGGACTTTTCACTCGGTTAACCCCTAGGGATGTTGGCGATGAAAGAGCGACGAAGAAAAAAAGGAAAATGTTAGGATAGCCATGCTTATTGTATGGTTTAATGTATGGTGTAGTATGTGTGTGTGTGTGAGTGTGCGGAAAGGGAAAAGAAATAGTTGCAACAAATTTCCTTCACTATCATCCTCCAACCTTTTTATTCCTCATCTTCTCCCTTTATCATATGGTTGTTTCATAAAAATGAACAGTTGTAATCCCCTTTCATAACAACTGCTTCCTCCAAGCCAGTTTACATTTATTGCCATTTTTTTTTCAAACCCCAGCCATACAATTGTCATAATTAAAAAGTTACGGGACGCACAAAACTTTCCCCGAAATGTGAGCCACTGATGACGCTCCACTCTCAAAATGACTCGTTTCCTCTGTCCTTGCAAACTTGCAATCTTCATATTGATACTCCGGAACTACTTGCAAAAATCCTCTATTCGAACTTCATTTCACCGAAAGCTTATGTACCGGAACTTCTCGTTAGAAACTTATTAAAAAATATTTCCCAGCCCGCCCACTTCACGGTGCTCCTTATTACTAGAAAAGATGCAATATGTACTTACATTTATGTACAATAACCAATCTTGTAAATGCTAAAGTTGGGCTTAGGATCAAAGTGGGAGGGAGGAGATCTTGAAGAAATAAGTACAGCAAAAAGGTTGGGAATTGACAAAATCAAGTGTTCCTTATGGGGAGTCGCGGAGAAGTCCGACATCTTTAAGATTGCGGGAGTAAAGAAGGGATTTGTATGCAAACCTGAGAGCTAAAAGAGTAATAAAGCAGTAGCGTTTTGAAAGAATAAAATGTCATTTCAGGAGCCAAATGATTCGAATATTAAATCCTGTTCATCAGAGAATCATGTGTACTCGCAAGTTTGAATGTGTCTAATAAACCTGTAGGGATGTGGTACATGTATATATGTACATGTATAGTAGTACTATTGTATGCAACTAATAAATTGCTACGTATAGGTAAGTGACTGAATATTTATTCTGCTGTTGTAAGGTTTGCTGCTACGAATCCTGAAATTTAATGCCTCATTCGGAGAAGCCGAGGCTTGTTGCTGCTGTGTAGGAACGCCGAGTTGCCATGTGTTTGTTATGTCCTGCAACCTCCAATCTAGTCCCTGCGGTGTCATCGTACACTTTTACGGCGACGCTCATACATTACCAATGTTTGTAGTTGGAGCATGTCTGTGTGCACAAAATGTGGACAAAATGCATGTGAATTCATAATAAAAGGTATACACACTGCCATGCTTGCATTCACAATGTTATTGTTTGCGCACAAAGTATATTTCCTCCGTAGTTCCGCAACTGGAAACCACGCTACAGTCCCCAGTGCGCTGAGTAGTTAATAATGATAATGAGCTCACTGTATTCATACAGTTGAACAATGTAGACAGGCCTTTGATGTTGCACTTGTTAGGAAGTAATCAAGAATTTTCAATACTCGGATCATTACACTTGAGCAACAGGGGCACAAAGCTTTCACACTCACGTCTTACAGCTCCTCATAGTAGCTCATCATGGTCCTACAAACTATAAAGTCCTTATGAACGTCCTCAACTGTATAACTTGCCTTAGAATAACGTTCTCTACTATATGACTTGCTTTAGAATAACGCCCTTTAGTATATATCCTGCTTTATATAATAACATCCTTTAGTGTAACGTTCATTATTAACGTCCTTTACTAATGTTCTTTATTAACGTCCCGTCCTGTGACGTTCCTTATGTTAACGTCCCGTATATTAGCGTTCAGAATTAACGTCCCATATTAACGTTCGTTATTAACGTGAGAATTAACATGGAATACCAATTAGCTGGGAAGGATGTCTTTTCCTAAGAATTGGGCTTTGCACTTGATTTATTTTAATTAGATTAGTTTACTGCAGCTTTGAATTTGCAATTTGCAAATTAAAAATCATGTCACATGTATTTATATTGGTCACTTCACAGGCTTGTTGTGATGTCGTCTGTGGTCAAGGCTTGACATTTGAAAAGTTGTGGTACTTGTATTGTCAACGTCAAAAGTTTACAAACATGTTCTTAATCAAGTCATTTGATATTACACGTACGGAGTTACCTGTAATACTTACTTTAAACGATCATACACAGAGCATGCACATACACATAGTCAAACATAGAGTATATACATACATACAATCATATACAGTCAGTATGTAAATGCTTGATCATGTATGCACATACTATATGCAATGCACACACATACTCTAGCATGAACACAGTATGTTACAAGCATGCTTAACCATACTAACAAAATGGATATACATACTCTCAACTGTATACATAATATGTACATAGATACTATACTGTATACATAATAAGTACATACATACTCTCAACTGCATACATAATATGTACATAGATACTATACTGTATACATAATAAGTACATACATACTCAACAATATATACAAGATGTACCTACGTGCTTAACCATATACACAGAATATACTTATCACTTACACAAGATGTACCTACAAGCTTAACCATATACTCAGAATATACTTAACTACTTGCACAAGATGAACTACATACATGCATAGACAACAGTCATGTATATGAGGTAGTATGAACATCACCGTAAAGTACAGTATGTACAGTACAACCATACCGGTACGTACATAATGCTCAATCATAGGCAATGCAATTGAACCGCTGTAACAGCGGACAAGCTGTGCTCAAATCGTGCAAGGAATGTATAGAAAATGGGTGCATGGTGCGGTGCATAGTGTTTTACTTAAAATTCTGGAAGCGTTAATTAAAGCGAAAATACGTGTGTAAGTGTACTTTTATGCATGAATGAGTATGTATAGATATGCTTCCACGGGCTGAAGCACAATAATTCAGTTATAATCGCCGCCTATAATGTTACTATGATTGCGGCTGATTAAACTACTTTAATATTAATACTTGCCCTAGATATTACACTGCGTATGTAAATTTCCGCGTTGTATATGAAGAATTAATATTACAGAATTTTTCGCACATCAGAAGGCTATATGATGACATGATGTATGTAAATATAAAGAAAGAATACGTGCACATGTAATAAAGTCTGTACAATGGAAAGCAATGGAGAGCAGCGTAATTTGTCTTATCTCAGGTATACCTATTATTCCCTTGATTAATGATCTTTCGGATGTGGAGGAACAGAGTGTGCTGAAAGGAGAAGTCGACTCAAGCTAAGATTAAGAAGGCGTGGTTCAAGTCTTATTTCTCTGAACTAAAACTCCAGCTGTATATAGACAATACATACACACACATGTGCAAATAATATACTTAGTATTTCCACCTTTTAACCCGCTCCATTTAAAATGCTTATACATGAATCTGTATAATGTAAATATACTTTTAGTAATTCATGTATTGTAAGTTCCGTAGCCAATATGCAGTAAATGTTATTACTTCCAGGTACAAAACCCTGCAACCTTCCAGGCTTATGGATAAACTCCTTTGAACCTGCAGTTGAGCATAATTTGGTTAAAACAGCCATATTTTTTCCCTTGGAAACTAATTTGAAAGGTGGAAAGCCTTTTCTTTTTCCATTTCCCTCCGAAGTCACTCTTCCATTCCGGAGCCTTTCTCTTTTCCTACCTTTTATTCCCCCGCTCATCCATACACCTATATAGTATAGAGTCTCCATACCTGCGAGCGTCTGGGATGAAAAGTAGAATTTACAGTATATGGTGGTGAAGGGGAGAAAGTAAAAATTATGTCGTGAGAATCTTGTTGTAAATTACTCGCGCTTGCTTTATACTCAAAACTACTTCAGTCAACCGAAAATTAGCGAACCTTAGCTTCTTCTCCCTCTGCTACTGCTATATACTTCTGCTAGGGAGGCCAAACTTATAAATAGGTACAAGAGTGCGGGGTTATGGGAGTTAACTGCACACCGCACAGAGCTTACGAGTTGCACCGTGCCCCGAAAAATCCGGAATCTACAGCATGGAAAATTCGCAATGTTGCATTCTACATTTGCGTTTAAACGTTCATATATATGCATATTTCGCTATGTGAACCATAAGAAAAGTATGTTGAAATTATTTCATAGAACCTGAATGCAGCATACACATTACTTTATGACTAATACATTTTTATTTTATGTATTTTTAATGAATTTATGGCCGTTAAGATTTTAATGAATTCATTTAGCCCCCATTGAAATAACAATTTATCTCCTCCGCCGTTAGTGGTTTTGCATACTCGCTCCAACTATCTACTATAATATTGTATGATTTCTGAACAAACTAATTTTGCATGATTATCTTAAAATATTAATGTTGCATGATTAATTTGATCTTGAACAATTAATTTTGCCTATACTGCCGTTAGACCCACAGCGTCATTCTTGAACGACTCTTGAACGCACTGAAAATTTAATAATACATTTTGTAAGTTATATTTAGGCCTGGGCGGAATAATGCGATTTGATACGGAGTGAATAACTTAAATGAGGAAATATGAATGGCGGCCGACAGTTCCAAGCTGTTATCAAGTGGATTCATTATTCTTCACTTAGTTCCATTAAAACTAACGGAATAGCTACCCTGGCAGTGTAGTCTATGGGTAGTGAGTAGAATAAAGAAATATAAACTACTAGAGACATATAAAACTATACACTGCATACCACACAACCACACACAATACAGATAGTTACCCTCCGCTTTACTCGTTACTTCCTAAAACAACTTCAACTTTTCAAAAGCTCACCTCACAGCCGAAATTTCAAGTACCACTCTTCTCCACACAAGAGTCAAAGGTTATTGAAATATTTTTCGTGCAGAAGGCTGAGGGTCATTCAAATATGACTTTTCTATTCGTGAAATCCTATAGCGATTTGAAATATTATTCATGAATTTTCACACTCGGTCCCTGATTCCGCATGTGTTGATTGAACTTTAAATTTGTTTTCCAACTTTGCATGAGCTTAAATTTGTATAGTGTTGTATTATAAATTGTGTTACGCAATACTTGAATTATCCCTTAAAACTCGGGAGTATTTCGACATTTGAGTGACTGACTCGCTACGCCTTTTATCGCAGTATAACAACGTTGTTATCTTTTCCTCCTGAGTTACATTTCACTTTATCTCTGGCATCAGCAGTGCTCTAGTAAACTGTAATAACGAAAGGAATTACAAAAAGAAATTCCGCTCATTGTCTCCCACACGCCTCGTCACTTATTCGTGAGTGAGTTCCAAGGTTAGGTCAATAACAAGTGTTCATGAATAACATATCTACGCGTAGAGACTAAAATAGCTCGTGAAATCCGTTTCGGAACCGTCAACAGCCTGTCATAATCATAAGCTTAGGCTTGTCAAAGCGTACCACTTGATGAGAAGCAAGTAGCACCCAAGGTTGCAATTGCAAAAGGAACACATATTGGAGGTATTATGTAGTTTGCGAACGCTGTTCATGATGAGTTTTGTACAGGACGCTCGTGTCCATGACAACCGGATCATCAGCTCAGGGGATTACGAGAAGCTTTAACTAGCCCTAATATACTTATACTTTATCACACAACAGCTAATCTTTGTAATTTCCCTTCTTTTTATAGACACCGGCTTGTCATAGCAGACTTTATAAGCCCGGAATTATCAAATGAAAATTAATAACTTAATATAAAAATTTTAAAAATAACGTGAAAAAATATTCATTAGCGAAAATTCATTAAGATAAAATTCACACAATAAAAAAAGCACTTGGTTCCCAAAATATCTTTTTAATTAGACTCCAATACTGTACCGTCACTTTATCAATCGGCGAGGATTTTATAGCATGAAAAACTTATAAGGTCACACATCCCGATGTTCCATTAATAATGTTTAAGTTATGAACCGATACTTAACGTTTTGCGGGCCGCCCATGCAGGATTAAGGAGGGCTTAGTCAATTAAGGAAATTGTTTTCATAGCATATTCACCTGCACTTATCCCTGGTAGGAGAAATACGTTCCGGTGCAATAATTTCCTAGAGTACATGTTAAGCTGTGTGTGTGAGTCTATATATGAATGAACTGAATACTATCTACATACTATAGATGAATTGTTCAGGAGCTGAGAATGTTCAAGTACACGAAAGCTATCGGAATTTACTGAAGGATTTGCCTTTTCGGTAATTAGTTTCGAGAAGATTTATGAGCTGAGGGGAAGGATCAGGATAGGATTTGTTTCCCATGGTAATTTCTTTGGCACCCGAACGAGAAACATTAAAATACAATTAGGTAAAAGCGCATGTTATAATTAGAGATGCGTAAGTACCTCTTGGTGAGACGTACGAGGGCGGTAAGATCTGGGAAAAAGGCAGTAAGAACGGGGAGATAAGGAAGGACGACACACACGACACCAGCCGAGATTACGTAAGGTCACGGAAATTCTCTGTATGGGCTCCGCACTAATGACAGTGTATTACCGGATATGACTAAATCGACCCAAATATATTATCTATTTTGATTACTCACTGTTAGAGCTTGGCTTACGTGAAGTTAATATATCTGTATTAGATTAGATCATGACATCAATGTGGAATAATTATTTTTAATCTGGAATTAATAAACTGCTAATTGCGTGTTAAAATTAAGAGCGTAAATAAAAAATTCTATGTGTAGATCCAGATTCGCTCATAAAAATAACGTGGAGTCCATCCAGGTATGTTATTATGAGTACATGAGTACCCAATAATATCTGAGAAGTAATGAATAGAAGCATTTGCTTGAGCAGACACCGGTATACGAACGTGAGCATTCCAGAGATAAACATGATTTTATTTACTTTCCATTCCAAGCTTTGCGTGGTAACCAACAATCGAAAATAAAGCGTCCACCTCGGGTGGTTGCAAATGCTTCTGCATACTATATACGAAAGCACTGCTCCCGTTCTGTGTAGTCACGTCAAGGGGAATTTCACCCGTCAGGCCAACATATTCAAAACAATTTATTTCCCCCTGTTTTTAAGAATGTATTTTTGGTATCATAATAGTAGACACACGTACATTTTATTATACAAATAAGTTTCGGGTGCAGCAATGGATTTGTTTACTTTAGAAGCCCCAACCGCAGGAAGAAAAACCTGAGCTGTCAATGCAGGAATGCATTTATTATATTAACCAAAAACATTATTGCAGGAAATAATAGAGTATTAATATATTCTTTAGCTACGACCCAAAAACAACAATAAATTTCAACGGAGGAATAACATTTTGAGTATGTTCAACTAATGGGGGAGAAAAGACGGATTTTATTTTTAGAAAATAGTTCAATATCGATCTTCCACCCCTTCACCAGAACCTTTTGCTTTGTCTTGTTTGAAAATTGCCATGAAAAAAGCTCCCGTCCATCATCGATTCTTCTGCAGCATACACACACAGGTGAGGGAACTCTGGAGACTGCCGACAGAACCCTCCCGCCTACCATTGTCCGATCTCCTATTCACTCCCGCCTGTTCAATGCTCATGATTAGTCCTGTTTTCTAAGTACTAATCAACCATAAATTTGAAGCTTCCCCAGCGACGAACTACTAGAAGTTTCTGAATAAATAGCAAAGTTCGACAATCTGGATACATTCAAATACGCTTTATCCAAATTTCCCTGGAGGATTCATTTGTACTAAAAACCAAAAGGTAACTTAACAGAAATACTGCGGGGTGAGCTCAAGTGGATGCGGATGACAGGATTTAATGACGAGTATTGGGAGTGAGGAAGACATTGATTTAATGACGATGAGGTTTTTTCGAGGAGCATGTGGTAGATTTTATGATGATGAGGATTTTAAGGGGAAAGCAAAACAGACAAATTCAATGATGTTGCAAAATACAGAGTAGAAAGAGTTTAAAAGGATAGATAAGCTGGGCAAATTCGACGGGGTGAAATTTAAAAGGAATAGAGAGATGTATTCATTGAGGAGAGAGCTTCTCTTCCCTATATGACTCTCACGTTGTGGGAATCCAGAAATAATTATAGATTGAGAATTGAGAGATGAGGCTACAAAATAATTAACATCGGCACTTAGAAGAAGCCATGTGTGTAGAAATTGCGACTGCTTGATCATGCATAGATAATTACGACAGGCGCCAAAAGCTTTGGGGGGAGACAGAGAAGAACAAAAGAGGAACAAAAATAATAATCCTTCCAAGCAATTTCCAGCACCTTGAAAATCCTGGAGGAGGTTTACAGAGAAGAAAGGAAAAAACCTTAGGGTAGTATAGTTACATTGTTACATATACCTAAGTCTAGACTATTATGTATACTACTACATACATGTGCGTGTGAATGAGAAGTTGAATAAATAAGGAGGTATATATCTGTTTGTGAAGGGTTTTGAAAAAGAAAGAAGGGAAGAAAATTATTGAAGGTGAAAGCTTAAGAGAGAGAGAGAGAGAGAGAACGGAACAG
Source organism: Lipothrix lubbocki (assembly GCA_034696945.1). Classification (NCBI taxonomy): domain Eukaryota; kingdom Metazoa; phylum Arthropoda; class Collembola; order Symphypleona; family Sminthuridae; genus Lipothrix; species Lipothrix lubbocki. Next base: position 19,367 of record JAQGAK010000338.1, read on the forward strand.
ACATATGTACAAAATGTAATGACGGAGGGAAGGGAAGTTTAAGCAAAGAATTATTTACTTAGAGCATCCAACTGGTTTGATCTGACTGGAGCGTCAAAAAGCTTTCACAACAGCTTTAGACAACATCACATCTTGATTAAACCTTTGGGCTGAATTATAACCTTGCGGTTTCTTCCTCTCAACTCAAGTAACCTTAAATTAGGAAGAGCATATATAAGGAGCGTGGTGGTTCATGTTTCCGGTCGAAGAACGTCCGCTATATGCTTTGGGGTCGTTCAAGAATGGCGTTCATTATTTAATATTATTCTTTCCGCAGTACTCCATAGTTTATTTTTGTAAAGCTGCCTTTTGGCAGGACGAGAATACAGAATTTTTATTGATGAAAACATCACATGCACTTTTTGAAGCACAACGTGTATGAATGTGAACTCACGCAGCGAAAATATGAATGAACGTATTATTTATACAGAGACGAGCGCAGCATATAGAAATGAACGCAGCATATGCAAACTGACATATGTAAATCAACACAACATCCCGGATTTTGCATAGAGCTTTTACTATAGCCCAGAATAAAAAGTGTACCTCGGAGATCTCGCCAAAACTGGAATTTCCCAGCAAGAATCAGCTTGAACAGCCCCCAATACTTTCGCAGCTCAAATATTCCGTTTATAGACTTTTCGTGCTTGGGAAGAAACTGATAGTTCGGAACGGCGATTGACGTACGTTCCACCAGCATTTGTACTGACGGGCAAAGACAAGCAATTTAGGAACTGTTGACACCCCGTCTGGTTGTAAGCACGGGAGAGATACACACGTACAGACAAGTACCGACACACACACTTGCAGCATCAAGAAACTGACTAACATGTGTACACATCAGCCACAGCCAAATTAAGTTATGGCGGGGTTTTTCGTTTGGTAAAAATGTTCCTCGGATCTGGGAAAAGAACCACTTCATTCCGAAACATACCTACCTGCTGTTATGGCTTGGCGCTTGACTTTTGGAATTAGTTAACCTGTACTACATTGCCTTTCATCTTCATCCCTTAAAATGTGTCTAAATACACCCGCTTGTATATAAGTATCTATATATAGGAATATATATATATGAGATATATGTATCTAATGGATAAACCAAGCCTTTTATATAAACATGCATTTTCTATTTTATTCCTGACGGTTATACATTCTTCAATGTACAATCGCATTAGGGTCCCCAAGACTGTCGAACATGCTAAGTGCTGGGCGGAAAGAGCTCCAGTGTATTAATTCTACCCCAGACAGTTCGTACATCTACTGCCGGTGCATTTACGATAGGTTAAGACCCGCAAATCGCCAATGTTGTACATGAACCAACAATCTATACACTTGAACTAACTAGCTGTACACATTAACTATTAACAATCTATAAATTATAGCTGTACACATAAACCAAGTATCTTTACATTTAAGCCAAGTATCTATAAATCTACACCAAGTATCTATACCTATAACTCAAGTATCTATAACTACAACCCAAGTATCTATACCTATAACCCAAGTATCTATACCTATAACCCAAGTATCTATACCTATAACCCAAGTATCTATCTGTAATCCAAGTATCTATAGATCACTATAAACCAAGTATCGAGATCACTATAAACCCAGTATCTATAGATCAATATAAACCAAGTACCTATACCTACAAACCAAGTACCTATACCTACACACCAAGTTACCTATACCTACAAACCAAGTATCTATATACATGATCTATCTCCAGGCACACTTGATCTGAACACTTGAACTAACTTGAAGGTACCGAGTTTGTAATCCGTTGCAAGTTGCAACTCAAGCTAGCAAGTATACTGACACTTACTAGAACGTTGATCTTTCAAGGAAATAGGAGCTTCTTCTTCGTAGGTTCATCGTTGGAAGTTCATCGATTGTTACAACAGCTCTAAGCTCGACATGAAGAAATAAGTGTCATCGAAGTTTATTACTGTTTGTTAGGCCTACAAGCGGTAAATAGAGTCTTTAGTCCTTATGTAAATCTTGTACTCGGTAATTTTCGTTTTGCGTTATGGAGGAAGAGCAATCTTCCAAAACTAATTATGACATTAATGTGCCTCTTTGTTTTTTAAAAGCAATCTCGAATAATATCGTTTATGTGAGTACCGAAGTCAATATCTACTTCTCACAACTTTACACTGTTAAAATACATGATTTTATATTACGGCGTTAGTTCGTGGAGTTCAAGATGATGCGGAACCACAGCAAAAAATATCACCAGAAGAGCCTTCCCAATGATCTTGGTAGAGTACAAGGCTCTACGAAATGATGAAGATCCTATAATATGTTTACAATATAGCCATATGTAATAAGGAGATGCTGCATATATTCAGAGTAATAAAGACGGAGATGTCATATATTCAAAACGACAAGAGATATGTTTTCCCATACACAATAACCTGAGAGGTTGCCAAAACCTATTAAAAAATGTGGAGAAGATCGAGTCTAGTGTTCAGGGAGGCGGGCGTAATTAAAATGCGGGTAGTTGGAACTCTTCCGAAAGCTATTGCTGATTAGTAGTCACCGAGCAATTTATTCATTAAGACCCTCACTTTATTATGTCCTCCCCGTTGCAGTCATGTACATACAGTCATGACCGTCTTTCTTACACCTGCGGCACTTATATTGCTCATTTTTGCATACAAGTTCAATGGGGGGAAGATGCGAAATGTCAGTGCCAATTTCTTCTTCAAAGCCTCTTCACACGATTATTTTTGTGTGGTTTTGCATTAACGTCCCAGCGTTTTGGCAGCAATTTCGATAGTGTACAACAAGGGAATTTTCTAACTTAATTACACTGAACGCACTTATCTTACATTAAAAATGCTTTTGAAAATATTGATTTAGAAGCTTTTTCTATATGACATTAATATGACAAAGTACTAACTTAGTTAAATTGTCGCTCATCAAGGTTTTTTCCTGCAAATGTTGAAAGCCGCGTACCAGAATTTGCGATTTGCACGTATAAAATGAGCACAGCTCTTGGTCTAAATCTTCATGATTTTACTTTAATATTTTCGCCTTCAATCAATTTTTATAGGCATTTTTTAATTTTGTTCGTCGAAATTTATTGGTTTGATTGGACGATCTTATTTATTATTTACTTATTATTATTATTATTATTTTTATTGAAGGCATTGGTCACAACATTTGAAGGGCATTGATCAAATTCTAAAGGGGCCATGATAATATTTAAAAACAGTGGTCATATATTAAAAGTATTCATCAACTTGTAAAGATATTCATCAAATTAAAAACCTTTTCAATTAAAAAAATTGTTATTCATTTCCAAATAATTTCCGTACTATTGACATGCTAATGCTAATTTGTCGATAATGAAAATCATGCACTTAACGACAACGGACTGAGGCATGAGGCAGCAGCATTCAATGGTAAATAACAATAATAGCTTGGGGTCAACCGGTTTGACGGAGCGCATAATAAGTGAAAATGTTTAAGGAATCAGGTCAATTTTGTCTTCGCAGACATTAATCAAGTTCCTCGAGAAACAGGAGATAGTTAAGCGTGCGGTGATATGAATCATGTGTAGGTTGGTGGTATAATACAAGCCAAATGAGAGAGATTCCTCATATTATACGTGTGCACTATTACACTGCACTTATAAGTGCAGCTTTTATAAACGAACACAAAAACTTTCGTTGGAGCTCTCGATCCCTCTTTTCCAACACTTTATAAATTCCAACTCGAAAAAGCGCAGCAGTGGAGTCATAATACTTCACAGTGGGTTACAATAGTTACAACCTTCAACTCGTCCAAGTTACAATAACAGCAGATGCTTTAAACATACACACTATGTACAGCTATACAGACGTTGAAAGTCAATCGAAAAGTGGATTACTCAACTGGAGTGAATGGGAATGGAGCGAGTTTTCGTGGTTGTTTCCGCATAAACTATGTGTGTATACCTATCCGCAATTTACACTGTCTACGGCATCCAATCTGATGATTTTACTATTCAAGCCAGTCATGCACCCAGTCAGTTTTGAAGTTCATAATAATTACCTCTAAAGCACGTTTCATCTGGTTGTTTACGTTACAGCTCATTTCCATATTTGAACTTTCCTCAATTGTCGTGCTTCCTCATACATGTGTGTGCATAAAGCAGTGACACAGTTTTTTCGCAAATGCAACGCTTTTTTCTTTTCTTTTGTCATATCCGCATGATATATTGTGTACGACTGGTTCGTTAAATTACAAACGCAGAGCCACAAAGATTGAAATGCAAAATGGTTTTTTTATCATCGTAGATTTTAGATTCAGTTGTAACACAAACAATAATTCCAATTTTGAATTTGATAAATGCCGATTCATGAAGAATTAATGAAGAAAAGAAAAGAAATTTTGGTATTTGATTTGAGGAGTAAATATTAATATAAAAAATACATAAGAAATTAATAAATAAAAATATTTTTTTTAAAATAATAAAACACAGTATGAATTTATAATAAATAAACAACAAATTGTTTTTAAATTTAATATTAAAATAATTAAAAGAAAATGAATTTAAAGTTGAGATTTCGAACTTAAAATTCGGGGGGATAAAATTGATTGATTTTGCACTTCAAGCAAAAATGCATTTCAATGTCGAAACCCGAAGAAGAGCAACTACTATAAACTATAATGGAGTAAGTGAAGCAGGAGGAGTACGAACCTGTCAAAGGCAATGGCCATGAGGGAGAAGACGCTTGCACAGATGGAGAGGACCGCAACGAACTGGACAATCTTGCAGTAGAGCCAACCGAAGGGCCAGTGATTGGTGAGCATGTAAATGTAGTTGGGAATCACGTTGAGCGTGGATACCATGGCATCGGCAATGGACAGATTGACCAGCAAGTAATTAGTCACTGTCCGCATCCTCTTGTGAGCGAGGACGATCCAGATGACGATGAGGTTCCCCACGGTGGCAATGACCACGATCGCCCCGAATAGGACACTCCAGGAGAGTTGACTCCACCAGGGCAGGGGGTTGGTGGGGAAGCCGCCCTCCTCGTAATCCAACGAGTCATTCAATGTCATATTGTACATGATGGATAAAGTTTTGTTAAACAGTCGGGCCTCCTCTGCCTCCGAGCCCTCCACTGTCACATCGCTCTCATCCATTCCGCTCATCTTCGACACCGTCACAAAAAATCCGAAATTAGGATGATCGATCAAGCTGCTTCAGAAAGATTTTTATCCCTTTTACAACTTCTGCTTCAGAGATTTTCACCAAAGCAAAACCAAGTTCTCACTGTATTAAAAGTATTTCTTTTACTCACATACACACACTTAAGTGTTCAATGATACTCAATGACGCATGTGTACATGGAGTATATTTAATATTGTTTTTATAAATATTCCTGAGTATATAAATCTCCAACAAATTTCACTCAATCAGTTTTTCAATGTTCTATAAAGGATTGCCTGCAAATCCGTCACAGTTCTTTAATCCAGCAAAGAAATTAATTCACTATAGGTATAGTATATACATATGGCTTATACTTACAGTAGATAGTGTTTAGGTATAGCTTATTGTTAGCTTGAGTAGTAGAACTATTCTTTGGAGAACTATGATCTTCTTATGATTTTATATTTATTCCGCCGAAATTCCTGATAAGTCCCTTGGTCCGTTGTAGGTTGTTTTACTTTTGTGGAAACAGTAGCTCAGTAAGTTTTATTAGTGGAAATAAAGACAACGTATAAGAAATAAGTGCAATCACCAAATTCACAAAATCAGTTTTTTTTGTTTACTGTTCGTAGAATAGGATTCGTTTGCTTTTATCTCTTTCTCACTCTCCTGACCTTGTGCTCTGATGATCTTTGGATGGTTCTGCCGTTACTTTCAATGCTTATTCTTCTAATGTTGGTGCATTCACTCTTCCAGGATTTGTTCGGGCGGTGTCTGTATTTACTTTTCCAAGACTTGTTCAGTATTCCTGCATTGACTGTCCGGAGATTTCTGGTGTTTGAATTAACTTTACAAAGAGAGTTCGGGGATTACTGCACTTTCCGCGGAGTTTTTCTTGTAATACTTTCCGACGACTTTCCAGGTGTTACTGCGTTGACTTGTTACAAGGAAGCACTGAGGAGAGAGCGGCTGTGGAGAAAATTGGTCCGATTTTTTCTACGTATTTCTTCATCCCTGTAGCCCTTTTTATCTGCAATAAAATAGGATATAGTGTGTGAGAAAAATTGCATAAAAATAATTCCATTTCCTCTGCCTTCCCTTGTCTCTTTTAATTTTGATATAAGCTACAATGTAATTAGCCATGATGTTCCCGTCGTCCGGTCTCCTCGGTCGTCATCGTCAACAACTTGCTCATGCAACTAACGCTCTTCCCAACAAGTATTTAATTCTATTTCGGTTTCTATTTTCCACACCATGAGCATACATATGGTCTATGTAGGGCTCCGCAATAATTCCTTTTATGATCGTTTTATATAGCGGACCAAAAAGGCACCATAAACCCATCAGTTATTGCCGGAGCTTAGCAAGTATGACGATATGACAATTGACACCGAGAAAACGACGGCCGGGGTATAAGGAAATAAGATCCTTGAAAACGAGGTTTTATAATACAAAAATAAGTTTCGTCAGACCGTTCAGCTTGCATCACCCCAACCTCCTTAATTTCATTCCGTGCGGTTGCCGTTCTACAATGAAACTTGGAACTATGTATTGAGTGCTTCGGCCTCAAGTCGAGGGCAAAAGCTCCAGAAATAGAAACTCACACTTTACAGGATCACTCAACGCCGTGCGATTTAAGAGCAAAAGGAAATGGACTCGAAAGTTTTGCCGACGAAGGTAAAAGTCATTTTACTTTAACTTTAATAATTAATTCCTTTCATAATTCTTTTAATAACTCTTCATCCTTCATTTGCACCGCTTTTGTATATGCTTCCCCCACACAGCCATTTACAACTGATTCTGCACCACCTTTTACAAGTAATTCGGTACAACCAATATCTTATTTTGCACAATCATTTATGTCTTATTCTGAACAACCTCTTACATCTTATTTCGCACAAGCTTTTATATCTTATTTTGCACAAGATTCTACATCTTATTTCGCACAAACCTTTACATCTTATTCTGCACAAGCTTTTATACCTTATTTTGCACAAGATTCTACATCTTATTTTGCACAACCCATTACATCTTATTCTGCACAGCCTTTTACGTCTCTTTCTGCACAAACTTCTACCTCTTTCCCAACACCTTTTACATCTCTTTCTCCACAACTTTGACATCGTTTCCTGCACAACCTTTTTCATCTTTTTCTTCGCCACCATTTACATCTTATTCCCGATCCCGAACAACCCTCCACGTAGATCGTATACTATACAACCTGTGACATCTGATTCGGTGCAGGCTCTACTGTCATTCTGCAGTCTTTTCAATCATACTGCACAACCTTGACGTCTCTTCCTGCACCCAAAACCACTCGACCTTACTCCGGTTAAATCTCCTATTAATAACAGTGGCTACCTACAGATATGCCTGCACAGTGCAAGACCTGCACGTAAGAAGAGCAAAATTTCAGAAAAAAGAATGAGCAAACTTGAAGGATGAATAAATTAATGGCTTCATTCAAGTTCGGTTAGCACGAAAAATGTCAAGTCGATTTATTACGCCCAGCCGCCTCATCATATATGACTTTGAAGAAGCATTTGGTCGCGAGACAAGAAACAAGTCTTTTATTATGGGCAGCACTGCAGTAGTGTATAGCAGACGAAGTAGCAGACGATGGGCTTATGAGCAACTGGGACGTACACAGAGTTTTCGGTATTCACAAGTCGACGAAAGCGAAGCGATACAATGCTCCTTCGAACTTCCATCAAATGAGATTCTTACAAATACGTAAGTTTTCACCAGCAAGCCGGAAAACTAGAAAATCTCATTGGCTCCAGTGTAGCTAATTCGGGGAATAAGAACTAAAGGAATGATAAAATTACTAAAACCCAAATACGAATACAGAGGCTGATATAACGGAATAGTGCCCTACAAAGCCAAATTAAGATTGCTGGAGTGAAATTAGTTCCAACTACATATGCTTAAATATATAAATACATACTAGATACACATAAATATAAAAACCGCGCCGCAATGTAAAAGATACACAGAGACCGCTACGAAGTTAAATAAAAAAAATAGTTCGCTGAATGATTGTCAATGGGTGAAGTCTGTGGAGCATGAAATAAGCTAAAAAATTCTTATTTCGTCGGCGTGAGTGTCTATCGGGTGAACCCAACCAGCAATTAGTATTTCCTAGAGAGAACTTAAAGTATACGTAAGTACGCACAATGAATTATCATATACAGAAGTTGAATGTGATCAGGAAATAAAACCTGCTGGAAGCATCTCAGTTTCTTTACTGCAGAAGGAGGAAAAACGCAATGGGAATAAATATGTACACTTCTACTTAATTTAGCAAATGCAGCTGTCATTTGTGAAGTCCAACTGACATTCTAACATGAAGACATTGAGTCGGCCAATTACTATGGCATGTTATATCTTCCGCAGTGAGACAGACTTGGTGTAGATATACATATAGCCATATAGTGAGATATTATTTTATACTCATACATAAGCTTCGGTTCGGGTAGTATAAGCTCCAGTGAGAGTTGCCGAATGAGTATCTTCCATTCACTAAGAAGCGGACACATGCGGAGAGACAGAGGACGGAAAGGAACTTAAGTGTACAACAGAAAAGTAATTTTACGTGGAAACAAGTCAACTATACTCAAGAGTAATTAAGGCTGACATGCAGCTCTTAAGTGTCTTCCACCTTTGTGGCCCTATAATTTCTTGTGTGGAACAACAACAAACAACCAGTTAATACAATATATAAGAGTTGTTCGAACATTCTTAACATACATACCTAATACGAAATACTTCAACTCTCAATATAAATACAGAGGCAGTCAATATATAAGTATAGGCAGTTGGTGAAGTATCAATCCATAATCGACACCAATCGCTTGTTAAATTGCCTTTTTGTGGATAGCACTTTTTCATTTAATTTCTTATGAATCATGCATTTCAGATTATGTGTAAAAGGATGTTTAGTAGTTTAATATAGTTATCCCTTACAATCATTGGTTACTTCATGTATAGCTATACAATACTATTAAGATACTAATTTGACCTATAAACATATACACTATTCAAGACGCTATTCAAATATTACGTTGGCATTCGAAACCTTACGACACTACGTTTTTTGTGCCACGTTCCCCTACTTGACATCATTTGCCTCGTGTGCATTTCAGTATTTAATCAGTAACCAGGAGTGTCACCGGAGCAAAGTCAAGCTTTTTCTACCGAAGTTCCTGCATTAGCCCAGGACATAAATTATCGTCCATTTATCCACCAAAATGGAACTCTAGGAGATAAATCCTCCCAATCCATTCATAAGAACCCCAATGGATACCAATTGGACAACGTTGGAGGAGTTCCAATAATAAGTGTCTAGAGGCTGGACTAAGAGAGACATTTTGTATAACAATAATATGCTGTAAGAATGCTTACAGTCTGGCATAAGAGATACAAGAAGGACGTTTAAGAAATATTACTTGGAGAAAGAGCATCCGAACAAGCAAGGAAGACAAGACTTTTCTGGTCCATCAAAAATGTGCATGAGCAATGCCACGGCAAGAGTTCATGTGGAGTGTATAAATTTGTGTAGGAAATTAGGGAAAGCCGGGAGAACGTCTGCAGTGCTGAGGGTATACGGCAGGAGTTCAAAAAGAAGATGCTAATTCTGAAGTATACATCGCCCTATATATGCTGTTGTTAAATGATCCGACTACGAAGAGAGATTCTTCAGACCCGAAGGATCTAGGACGATCTGGCGACGGAAATGAAAAGATCTTGAGAATTTAGCAACGCCATCAAGATAATAGCAACGGACGGATCACAATAGCTACAATTAACGACGAGCATTGTCCTCCTTGTCAACCATGCATGATCCCTGTTAATTAAGCACTGAGGACATTTTGATGAATTGCTCTTCTTCACTCATAACAAGAAGAATGACTAATGAGGAGTTGCATATGCAAATTTTTCCGGCTCCTCATCCCCACTGTATACGACAAGGCAAGGCTCCTCCAAATTTGCATCACGGCATCGGGCTGCTGACGATGAGGAGATATTATTATATCTTAGAAACCCGTATTCCCTGGAGTATATAAGCGGAATCCAATAAGACTCTGCTTTGGTGTTAAGGCGGGAGACTAATGCTCAGGCTGCCGGATGAACTTCAACGCTGCATTATGCTCATCATCATAATGTGATACTGCAGACGACTATAATCATATCTTTATTGGCACATTCCCATATGAATTGTTCCGGGATATCAGTAAACCACCCCGATACTCGTACCGGAGATACATTCCATATCTAATTAGATTTCACAAGTTGCACATGATGTCACTGGTTTAGTCGTGTCTGTCCGGAACTGCACAGCAGGACTTACATATAGTGGGAGCGGGAGGAAGGCGGGAAAATTTGTTGATCTGAATCCTAATAAAGGGGAAGACAGGCTCTGGAAAGGCTATTGTTAATGCTTTTCCGAAGTCGTAAATAGCGGTAATGATCCCGATCTCGTTGTTGTTTTCACTTCCAGAGCATTTCTGTTCCAAGCACTGAGGCTTCTACAATCCAACATTTTTTCATGTTTCCATCCACGATGTCTTCCATTTAAGCAGCTACTCATACTACATGCCAACCCCTCCTCATGTAGCCCTACAGATCTCTTCAAATATATTCCTACATCTCCTCCTACAATCCAGCAATGTCCTCATGTACGGATTCTCTTCTTGGAACGGAATCTCTTAAGTATATTCCAATGCGTCCTACGTAATCCACCATCTCCTCATATGATGATCAGCTGAGAGCCTGAATTTTAAGTAACCAACTTAAACTGCTTGCCATAGAATGAGAGCAGCCTAGTCGGGCCCCCGGTATTTCAAGGCTCAACTTCAACAGATGGATCAATTAGGCATCATTGACTGAATCTCATTTCCGCCTGCGGAACCTTAAAGCTAGGGCTGTCTCAATGTATTACACATGACAAGTCTCAGAGGCTCATTGGGTCTCGTCTGCCTATATTTTCTTCCTTGGCTTAAGAGGAGATGAGAGTTCTCTTTCTCTGGCGGATCCTTAATATAATCAAGAGGTCAATGGATCAGCTTAAGTCAATTCACAATACTGTCAATGTTCTTCCGAGTCAGTGGAACAAATTTAAACTGACGCTTATTGCCTATTCAAAGGATTTCATTAAGAGCTGTGAGTAGTCTTCAAAGACTTTTAAGACATTTATGATGAGGTCGACATCTGTCTATTTTTAATTAACCGATACCTCTGCAATGTTAGAGATTGATGAGTCGTTATATGTGGACTTCCTTTGATAAGTATATATCAACTATACGATAAATTGCTTTCAGCATCAAATCAGCGGAGCCATTACTTAGCTACCGCGAGCGAGATGGTTGAAGGAAAAAACCAAAGTATCGACCTTTTCCAAATCCAAACAGTGACATCGAAAGAACACCGATGGCTAAGCGACGTCGAATACTGGGAATGGCTAAGGATGAGCACAAAAAAACCAACTGAAGTTAGACTTCCCCGAACAACTACATATATAGTTGGCAACTATAGTTAGAAACTAAAAAGTTGAAGAACAAGTACAGAATAACTAACCGATACGTCAAATGCCCACGAAATTCCCCAACTAAATAAACACATCGACTAATGGAAGTCAAATCTAATAATGGAAGAAGAAGCTCTGCGGTGACTTATTAAACTTCGTCAGCCCAGACAATTTACTTTTATCGACGTACACACGGCTTATTCCAGGACTCATCGAAGATCGATCTACTCGCAGGATCCGATCTAATATTGATTTTATAGTCAGCAGTCTAGAAACTGGAAGTAAACAAGTAAGATCCTTGGGGTAATTTATTATCTGTGTACATTGAATCGGAAAACGTATAATAAGAATCTAGTAATAAAAACATGTCAGTACCTCTTTGATGCGAAGGAATAAGAGCAAAACGGAGACGGGGATGGCATATAGTTTTTGTAATGACGTATTTCTCTTCAGGTCTCATCGGGCTTGCGGAGAATTACGTAAATACCAGATGTTGATGCAGTTGTACAAGTTGTAAATACTTACATACATATAAAGTTTTATATAAGGGGGAAACAGAAGAAGGAAATTACAAGTTTTTCATGCTAGTTTTTTTTTCGTTTACACAAACTAATGGAAAAGTTGGTGTTGGAAAAACTTGCAAGACCATGGTTTGATGATGCGTGCGACTAATTTTCAACCCTATCGAGTCTTCATTGATTGAAAGTAGCAGGATTGACAGTGCTCTCTTCGAATTTCGGTCTGGATACTTGGAAATGTACATACGTGACCATGTGCTTTGTGTGCTGATATGAATCCAAAATAGAGACCTTAACTAATAAGACCCGGGTAATTTTTTCTTCTGCGTCTTCCCCCCCCCCCCCCTCTCTTCAAACTATATACAATATCTTCTACGACTCAATTCATCCCATGATCGACATCGAGTTTACTAGAACTCATTTCCACTTATCGTTAGGTACTTGAAATTCCTAGGAAAATGAATGTTTTTGTCAAAAAAGTTGCCGAGAGATTAATAACGACGGGAACTTTATGCTCTGACTTCAATATCGGGGAATATCAAATTATAGAACATTTTTAATATACTCTATGAGGTCGTCGTCTGTTTGATAGCTAAACTTCAACTAAATTACACTTTTGACCACTAAACACCTGGTTTGTCGAATCAACTTCGAAGTTCGATTTTTCGAAGTTGACTCCAAGTTTTTGCGTTATACTTAATTGTATACCGTATATACGTAATACAAGGTTACCACAATCTACATTGAATCTTCAGTCTAGAACCTTCTTTTTAATTTCGTATGATTCATCATTAGAGAAACTCAGCTACAACTTATTACTATACTTTTCCAAGTATAACTATCTAATAACTTACAAACTCATCTGAACTGGCAAATATTACTTACTGATAACTAATTGGCAATCTCATCTAAACTTGTACAAATGTAAAATTGACATCTGCTAGGACTCTTGTTAGTTATTAAATTTTTTTATAACTACGTTTTTCTTTCTTTTTAAAGTTTGAATTTACCATTAGGAATTAGTTCAGAGGAGTTAGCAAATGATAAGCTAATAAAGCTCGTGTTCGCATACAGTTGTGGAACAGGTGTATAGTGTACATGATCGAAAAGAAGTCTCGTCGAAAAAGAAACTTAATTAGTTGAAATTAGTTTGGAAGTAAATAATCATCAAGGCTGAAACTGCTGTATAGTTTATCAACTATAATATTTATGCTCATTTCTCCGGAAGATACCAAGAAGTACACTGAGGGGGTGGATTATGAAGTGGCATGGGACTTGATGTTTTGATATCGTTAATAATAGAAATATGGATATTGAGGAACAAGCCTTGATCAAGAAAGATAGTTTTAATCAGTTTAAATTAAAGACGTGAAGTATAAAGTTGATCAAACTCCCCTCCACGTGCAAGAACTAGTTATCGAACAAAAATTGTATTTAGGTAGATACTTATTATAAGTACAAAAACCAAGCTTGAAGCGTAACTTCGATGCTCATATTATACAGTTAGTATAGAACTTTCCATGTGTAAGTATAGCTTCGTAGCTTGCCCATCTTCAATGTTAAATTGTAAATTCAAAATGGTACTTCCGATGTGAAACCAATTTAGGAAGTTACTTGAAAATAAAGTATGCTAAACTCTAAACTTTATATCTATATCTGATTAGGGGTGGCCGCTGGGAAAGAATATAGAAGAAGGATATCTCACACGCTGGACGAAGATGCATGTTCAGCGCCGTGGTCGGCATGTTGATGGAAGTTAATACATGGAACATGGAAATTCGGAGGATGAAGACACTGTCGATGACGCAAGGATGGTCATAAAGACAACAGGAATGGGTTATGGACAATCATAGCAGTTGCGGTTCGATCGGATTAAAGGACGTGCATTGGAAGCGCATCACTTCCATCCCCACATACATTCTCATCGCCTGCGATATCATATGTTTGGGGGAAAATGACGCTGTGAGGCACAAGATGTGGATCTTTACAAACAAGATGCATAACTCGATTTTGGCAAGGATTCCCAATAGATTTGCCTGTCGGTAAGAATAATTTCCATGTTTTTAGGTCCACGCTTGATATACTTTGCTGTGGGTCCTGTATACATATAATTTGTTGATTTGGTTGCACACAATTTCGTTTTCTGAGTTGTAACGTATGATTTCGTTGACTAGGTAATACAGACAATTTCGCTGAGGCGCTTTGGAAATCAAGAAGGAAAAATAGACGGCTTTATAGGCTATAGAGTCGAACGCAGGCCGGATTTTTACTAGAGGATATGAGGGCTATAGGAAGTCAGAAATTGTCCAGAAAATCGAAAGTTCCAATTGGGACTTGATGCTTCAGTGCACATTGTCAAGTAAATGAAGATTGCGGCATTCCCAAGGTTTTCGCCATAAACTGATCTATTGACAATTCAATCCCCTGTCTGGGTTACTGCACGGATTTACCTTTACGCCCGAAAACCCCATTTACATACTTGATTCTCATCTACATTTCAAATTACCGATTACAAGAAAAACACTAAGCGTATTTTGCCCCTTTGTGAGACCAAAGTAGCAAAGACCACAGAATTGCACATGACTGGATCCAGCAATGTAATTGTAAGTACATATGTATTTATGTACACCATTCTGCCCGCGTAAATTCGGAATAAGCAGTTTCCTCTCGGTAAAAATGTCGGAGATACCCGTAAATTTGTAAAGACTTTTACTCTGCACACAAATAAAAGAAGGAGATAAGATTTGAGTAGTTTCTGTCCGTTGTTCCCATTTACCATCGTATCTCTTCTTTGGGTTGTCAGACGGATTAAAATATTTCTACACATTTGCTCCTCTTCAGGGAGTTTTACATGATGAAGGGATCCAGGCGGGCAGAAATCCACCGCAATATTTCAATTTAAGCACCTTCTTCTCCCAGACAAGTACACTCAAGCTTCACGACCCTTCACCCTTCAATTGACCATCCATCCTCCAGCTTCTTCTCATCTTTGCAGTCACGACTACTTCCCCACCAACTTGTTACACACCCCGAAACTTCTGCCATCCTTCAAAACACCTTGTTACATGCCCTGCCGTTGTGTCATGACGCATTTTAATATTATTAAACCTTGTAAATGAAACACATATTGTACATACAAGATTGGCTTTTATTTCTCTATACCCTCAGTATACCTAAACTAGCTTGCCTTTAGTCAACTTTATTAGCCTCGACATTTATATCTTTAGTATAGCCAGGAAATTTTAACCCCGACCGAAGTGTTCAGCTAAACGCATCCCACTCATATGATGAATCCTACATGATACTGTATATGATTAAACATGATGTTGATGTATGAATTTCTCCCATTCTATACTCAAGCATTGAGCTTCCGTCGAATCAGCTCATTGTGCTATTCTTTGGCCAGATGCAAAGTGGGAATGTACAGCAGATAGGAGGATCGGGGTACAAAAAGAGGAAGTAGCGGGTCATAGAAGGAAAGAACCTATGGATACCTGAGTAGGCCCCAGATATTCATTCGATTTCCATCCATCTCTCCTGACACCTTTCTATGCAATACATGGCTTTCACTTTGAATTACATAGGAAATCTATAAAAAAAATTCTTGTGTGAATCCACCTTCTTAGCTTACACAAGATTGCATTGAAAAAAGGAAGGAAATGTGGGCTGGCAGGGTGTGCATACTATAATGTAATAGGCCGAGAGATACGATAGTATCTAACAAAGAATTACCTTACATAAATCAACATGTTCTGTACACTTTTGAGTTTGTGTATAGCTTTTGCTAGTAACTTTAAAGAAGTTGACTGGTCTGAAGCTACTACGGATGAGATAAAGTCAACTTTTTTGAAATATTTACATTCTAACCGAAATTCCTATTGGAATTTCAAGGGTATAAAACACATGTAATGGGCAACGTACTTCATTATAAAGAATATATTTCTGGAGAATCTGCAGACGAGCCTTTTATTAAATGAAAAACATATATATTTATGTATAACTGCATATTAGATTGGTATTAACTGCATTGTAGGTAGCGCCAAGCCGTAAAATTTGAATTAAAAACATTTCTTCTAGTAAAAGAAAAAAAGATGAATGTATAAAATACGTGATGAGATCTTTCCGGTGCCTTTTTGAAGTCCACATATCCCCTTATACTTACATAATTTTAGTTACATTTATATAGCATTTACCCCTGGTCCTTACATTATGAATGGCTTCTTCTTCGTCTCTCAAAGCCTCTCAACCCTAAAGTTTGACTTTGGATTTAACATTTTCTTCAGCGTCTTCATCCGGGACTATTCTTTTTAAATTTACAAAGACTGTACGAGGGAGAGAAGAGGAGGAATGGGACGAGACGCCGCCACCGATGCCGCAACTCCTCTATATATTTTACTAGGCGTCCCCATTCCCCACATGTAATATGTCTCTCAGTCTTATTTATCTTCCTCCGACTTCATCAAGGGAACTTAGTAATATTGCAGAATATTAGAAATGTTTGAAGATCTTCCATAGTATAGTAAAAAAGATTTGCAACTAACGTCAGAAGTGAGATGAAATTTCCCTCAAATAAATTCATATGACTTTTCACTTTTGAGATTCCACAAAAAAGTTTAGGTTGGTTCATAAATTAATATGGGCTTCCTCTATGCGGGCAAACTTTTCTACTGTGCATAATTGGTTCCCACTATATTTACATTCATGCTCAGCTCAACAGTACAGTTCACCAACGGATTTTACAAGCTCAGGGACTATTTAAATATTCTGAAATTAAATTGTAACTATACATATAGTACAAGCTCTGGCCCTGTGTATTGCAACGCTCTTTGATCGTCCCTGGGAATAAAATAAACTCGGGTACATCGTTAAACTCTTGATAAATTGTTTCACTGTTTGCACTTCGTCGCTATTACAAGTTTCTTAGAATAATAATAAATTTTATATATTTTCTAAGTATATTAATTTGAGATCTATATTTAAAAGTACTACTGTTTCTATCTAATCTCCATATCATATCATGGAATCGAATCTGTTATTGAATGAATTGTGTTAAGAGCAATAAGAAGTAAGGCAAATCAATATCAATACCTAGAAATGCATATCTTGATTTTAATTTTCTAAAATTCACAAGAAAAAAATATTTCGCTCCAGGTCATCAACATGAATCAACTATCTTTACCTTAGTTTAGTTAGCACGTCACGGGAATAAAACTTTGCTTTATAAGTGGAAAAGACGGTGGTGATCAATTATTAAGTGAAAATTGAAAAATATATATAAAAAAATATATAAGTAATAAGCAAGCCGTCCTCCAACGCATGCAAGAATTAAGTCAAGCAACCCTTCACTGTGTCATGTCACTTCGACTGAAACCTTCAGAAATTTCCCAGAAAATTCCTGTCAAGAGTAATTTCGACTAGCGCAGGTAGTCCCCTAGTCTTAAGAAATTACGTCCTACAAGATTGAAGATGAATAGTGAAGTTCCAGCAGGAGATGTGAGATATTTTGAAGGTTAAACTCGATGATGTGACATGATATGGGACTAGAAACGGAATATGACGAGCCTAGACATGAAATTTCATTTCTTTCCAAGGCAAGAAAATGAAGCGAGATTGGTATAAGGGGATTTTTATATACTTGTAGAGCAAATGTTAATAAAGAGTATATGTGTTTAACGTACTATGTATATGGTAGTATGTAATATAAGTACTATATATGCATACATCCAGGTATGCCTGGAGTGTTCGAACAAAAATGTAACAAAACTTTTTTTTTGCGAAATACTTGGGAAATTAACGTTTCATTGAAATCCTATGTACCTATAAGTGTGTGAAGAGAAAAGACTCGAATACATAAGGAGAAGTTCAAAGGGATTTGGAAAAGGGCAGTTCAGGGATTGCGTGCCTCCGAAAAGATCCATCAACATTAACTTGACCAGTATTTTAATTTCGTCCCAACAAATGAATTACTTCCTAAATTTGTGCAAAAACCTCGCGAATTATTAGTTCTGCAGATTACAGTGCAATTTATTATATTAAATGATTCACAATTTTCAAAGGACTCACAATATTCAATAGGATTCGCAGTATGCAGTGGACGGGGATCTTGCCAGAAAATTAGGTGGACAGTTCAAATTACGCTTAATGATTCATTTCCGATTCAATCTACATTGTCATTTCCTTAATTCATGTACTTAAAACATTAATTTATGTGAATTCTTAGCCAAGAATGCTTTACGGAATCAATGGACTGGTTAATGGCGGATTTCAGAATCTTTGGTCCAGAAGATCCGAACCTCTCGAATGGATTTATCTGTATAGAGCTCGGAAATAAGTGTGGGGGATAATCGAGGTAATGTTCACAGGCTTTAAAATAGATGAACTATAAGTTTACAATATAGGGAGAGGACATGGAGAGAATTGAGCGAAGTGAAAAGAAGCGAAGGAGAGGGATCAGAAGAAGTTTATATTATATCCTTGAGAGATTGAGATTGGAACGGTAGCGGGGTGAAGTGAGAACTGAAGTTTTCCAGCATTTTCCTTAAATAGAATAACCTTGTCTCTATCTGGATAGACATATTTAAGTAAAGTGAAAACTTTTGAAACAAATTCCATTGTCTAATGTCTCCTAAGTTATTACGCCAGCTATATATACAGATAGGAATATATATTTTTGTATTCACCTTTTATAATAAATGTTGCCATAGGTGAACTATAGTGGATTACTCAATCCATTCCTTTGGCAGTCCCCCTTTCGAATGGAGTGTCATTCGGATCTTGGAACCACAAGTCCGGGTAATCCCATTCAAGATTCGGAAATGATGCAGAAAAATAAATAACTAAACGCCAAATTTCTAATATAGACTAGGACTATGCTAACAGTTTCTCGTTGGAGGTGCCAAGTTTTACCCGAACTTCCGCTATACATACTACACTATACTACTATATACAGTTTACTACTATCTGCATATAGTGAGTGTATGAGAGAGTGTGGGAACAAAACCAAGTCCTAAGCAAATCTCGGTAAACCAACCACTACTCTTAACAGGGCTAATATAGGAGTAATTCCTCCTCAGCCAAAGTTTCATAACTCAAATAATCACCTTGGTACTAGTTCGTTTAGCTGATTACAGCTGGAAAAAAGTTTAGTATATTACCTGTTACCCCCAAAGGATTTCTTCTTAAGGTTTGTGCTGCAAGTTACAAATCTCTTCCAAGGTGACAACATGTACGTCAACGGTGAAGCAGAACATTGTTTGTTGAGCGAACCACCAAGGTTTCCAAGGTTTTTTACACCACCAGACAAGTTAAAAAGATACATGAAGACACAGTCTCCGGAAAAAAGTCCCACATGTGGTTTGGTAAGAAAATTGATCTGAAGAACGTTCATGTATGATTGAGGCCCTCCGGAACAAGGTAGTTTCGACTAAAAACGTGAGCGACTCACTTGTAAGAACTTCAGAACTTGCCAACTTGTCAAAGCGGGGAATGACACGAATGCCACGAGTAAGTTCCAATCCCCAGTAATTTCAGTAGGATAGTTTCAACAAACTGAAAATTTTTTCCTGTGGCTGTCAGGCCATACGTAAAAAATGAGACTTCTTTTACACTATTATTGTTCTCTACGATTCTATCCACGGTGTACTTTTTATGTCGCTTTCTATTTAGATTTAGTTTTACATATAGGGTTTAAGTTTTAACTGTTCGAACATATCACGTCTTACTGATGTTTTGCTTCGTGTTACGCTCTTTAGAGTCGTATTGTCGCCTCCTCCTGGCTTTCCTTCTACTTATATTTGTAAATGGATTCTGGTCTTCAGCTTCTTCTATACTGGTTACTCGGTTTTACCTTCTATTTTTAGTTCTATATTTTTTTAACTTTTGATCTAGACTGACAATGACGGTTCGGAGAAATGACGGCGAACAGGATGCTGACGGTGTAGGAACGTTGGTGAATGGATTAACGTCGAGGAACACTGTTTGTATTTTTAAAATTAAATACAACAGGATGAAAAGGGTTTTTGAATTAAATTGAACAGAGAAAGGGTGTTGTGTTGGAAGAGTTGACAGAATTCGGACAGGAGCGGAGGTGTAAATAGTGTGTATGGTGGTAATAATTCAGGATGGGCTACGTGTAAACGTTCTAAAGATGCGAGGATATAAATGTGAAAGTTTCCCGAAAGTAACTGCCAACAAGCTCTTGCCTTGGAGCAAGTAGCTCTGTAGAGTATGTAAAAGCCAAGAGAGTCACGGAGAAAGTGAATTTTGGTGCGGGTGAGAATGCATATAGTTAGACAACGGGAGAGACGGAGTTTGCTGGAGGAAATCTACAGTCAGAGTGGAGAAACGAGTCCATGCGCGAGACTTTCCCTCCTGTACAATTTTCCCTTCTCCAGTACATGTTCCCTTACCTCCGATTTCTCCTTTGTCCCTGTACTTTGTAGGCAAGCAATAATAACGAATACTCAGGGCTATCATGACACCAGCGGAACACAGTCTCCATTAACCTCCACATATACACACACATAAAGCCAGGTCTATATTAACTCCCATGTAGTCTCACTTCATTACAACTATCATCCCTTATGGACAGCAAGTGTGGCAAGCTAATCACGAGTCAAGCTCATAAAATCCAACGATGACACATTTTCCAAAGTACCCGCAAATTTAAAACACATAATTTTTGCGAAGAATCCTTTAAACCGGAGATGCACATTCATGAGGTTATGGCTGGTGAAGTGTAGCCGAACTTGCAATGAAAAATTCAATGTCATAAAAAATCCGCATGTAATGGAGAGGATAAAGAGCCTCGTTTTACAATGTAAATACAAAGCCCCTTGCTGTATTACAAATATCAACATAACCTCGAGTTACATCGCAAATATCGACATAACCTCTTGTTACTTTTAAAATACGTTCAGGACGTGCGGCATTAAAAGCTTCCTACGGAACTTGTTACGCTAAACGCACCTACTGAAAGTGTTACATTGAAAACACCTATTCAAAGAAACTCCTACAGCTACAAAATCTATAAAAATCTTAGAGTACAAACATCTGACAGACAAAATATTGAAGTTAAGTATAGTTGTAGCTTGTAAAAATAAGCTACAATTTACTCACAGCAGCTCACCCAAGAGTGTGTAATGAGTGTATAATACAGTTAAGAGAGTGTGCAACATTATACAAACACCTACAGAACATGTCACAGTCAAAATGTCCACGGAACTGACAACATTAAAACACCTACGGAACCTCGTGTTAGTACAGAACCTCCATGTATTAGAACCTCTTGTATTAGAACAGAACCTCTTGTTAGTACAGAACCTTGTGTTAGTACAGAACCTCGTGCTAGTACAGAGCTTTGTGTTATAGTACAGAACCTTGTTTTAGTACAGAACCTTGTTTTAGTACAGAACCTTGTTTTAGTACAGAACCTCGTGTTAGTACAGAACCTTGTTTTAGAATGCCAGAGAGAGGTGCTCGGTGGTTACAGAAAGCTCCGAAGTGAAGGTGGAAATTCACAAATGTGCAAGTATCATCGCATCCCATAAGCAACAATGAATAATTCCACCTGGATAAAGTACCTGGAACAGGAGCTCAATGGCATCAGAGTGACGCTACTGGGCAATAAGTATTTCCAGCTGTTCAGGCATTAAGCGCTTTAATAAAGCGCGGTGCCCTGGCGTTCAAGCGGAAACCTTTTAATAATATTCCTGTCCTTGTATGTAAAAGTACAAATATCCAGGAGCGTCGAACAAGTGTGACAGGTAACAAGGAGTACGTGATGTTTGGGATGCAAAATGCAGTATGCATGTATGGTATATGTATTGGGGATGTATTAATACATTAAGTCGGGAATCAAGTCAAGGCTCATGCTGTACGTTGCTATGAATCTATATAGACATATACTTATATACTGTAAACATATAGATATAGATATGTATATATCCAGAGAAAAGTGTCCTGAAAGCTCCTCCATTCCCCTCGCAATTTCTTCATTGCCATAGCCTCTTCAAATGGACACCTTGGAGCATTAAATCTGATGGAAAAAATTGGCATGTTATTTAGTAAGTGCCATGCACTCATGGCTGCATTTTTAAAGCCTGACCATTTGTAGTACATAATTATGGAAGGAGCAGAGTAATGGCAGTGAGTAAAAAGTATGAAGAGCAGTGTCCCTCCAAGTGTATAGTTAGGTCGGAGCCTTATACAATCCGAACACAACAGACACGTCCTTCGTGTATACACATAGTTCTGTTTACTCTTTCTCAAGACCATTAACAATCATACTAGAATGGAGACGAAAAAGGAAAGCAACTCGGCTCTTTTTTAACCTTAAGTGCCATTTTCTGCTTCAATCCCAAAAGCATTCACCCTGGCCTCTCTCTCTCTCTCTCGCTTTTTGTGTGTAGCCAGTAGTCAACATACACACAGTGACTCGTGTACGCAATGAAACAACCCCATACTTTACTTTTGATTCTTGACCACAAACACATCTCTGCTAATATAACATTCGACCTTTGTCCACACGCATTATTTTCCCAGTTAATTAACTATCTTCATGTGGAAAGCCCCTGTTTTCTCATATGAAGCAAGCTATTTTCCCCCATTTCATTCAGGTTCCAGAACTTACAAATAATATATAAGCGGAAATTCTGAAGAATCATTTCCAAAAGGCTGATTTATAATTTCCAAATAATATTCAATAGTATATTGTGAGAAGTAGAAGAATTTTTAAGAAATCTTACTAAAAATAGAAACAGAAATGGTGATCAAAGGTATTCAGAGCTAAAACCGAAAGGTTAATAGGTACTTAAAATTATTCTAATTTAAATTGCTTTTTGCTGTTAAAATCAAAAGCTGTTAAAACCCAGAGTAAGGAACTTGTTGGGGATATGTGATGGACATGACGGAAACAGGGATTTGCACTAGACTTAATTAGGAGGAGAGTGATAGCGTGATTTGGGAAGTGTACGGACTGTCATTAGAAAATTGACATTGGTATTCCTCTAACTGTATCCATTTCCATAGGAAGGTCCTTAAGAAACTTTTCCCATCTTCCCAACTTCTGTGCAACCCCGGCGCGTGTTTACAACAACGTGAACAATCTACATGACTTAGGGTTAGGTTACGGCAAATTGGAATGCGATGAGCACCTTTTACAATGAGATGCTCCAGGAACCGAATTTTTCTTAACGTCAAACAACCTATGCTGTGTAAAAAAAGGGTGGAAAAAAAGAGAAATGGAGAGAATCATTGTTGACGTTTTCTCTTTTGAAAATTCTAGCTGGTGTTTTTTGGGAATTTTTACAGTGATACTCGTGGGTTTCATTGTCCTTACAAGGGAAACTCCAAGCAAGAAATACGACTTGAAGAAAGCTACTAGGAAATATTTTTATATGGAAACGGCTAGTAAACATTTCTGAAGGAAGCTATTGACAAAGACGTTCTTATTATTGAGCTTGCTTCTAAAAAAAATTCATATGATGACTTCTAGTAAAATATTTCTTAAGAGACAAACTGCCAGGAAAAATTTGCTTAGGAAACTGCTAGTAAAATTTGTCGTAAGGGCAGAGCTCTATAGTAACACAATTTTTCATAAGGAAACAACTCTAATAAGAAAGTGACTCGGGAGAAACTCCTCGGAATCTTCTATGGTTGAATATGAGAAAGAATTTACTTTTGGGGAATGTAAGTCTCTTTGAGGCGACCGATAGGAAGATTTTTGTGAGAAAGGGAAAATGGTGGCGAGACCGAAAGGCAAATGGTCACTTACCCCTAAATTCGACCATTGATGGTGACGAGCACGTTGAACTGTCTTCATTTTCCTCACCACATTTTTCCTGTCTCTCTACCGCCGGGCCGAAAGCTTCCAGACAAGATTTTTTTTTCCACCCGAGATCTCCTCTTGGGCTATTTTCACATAAGATTTCCTTCCTAAAGTAGCCTTACCTTCTTGTCCCGTTTACGTGTATACACAGCACTCTGGAATTATTTACGTCGGGCCTGGCATCACTTCATATTCGTATACACACACTTGGTATTCTGGAGACGGGCTCTGTGGTAAGACAGTGAGCAGGGCAAATCATTATTGTTCATCTTCCCGTATATTATTCCCTTCGTCTCTCGAATGCTATTTACGATCAACCAGCTATGTAGACACCTTCGGAGCTCGGAGCAATAGATAAGATTTAACAACAAATTTTAACTGCCCGACTCATTTTTCTCCTATAACTTGTCCCATATATTCGGGGATACACTTTTTCAGATGGCAACGAGCCCGGCGACGTCAGAGTTCTCTCTTTTTTAATACCATCCAGTCCCTACATACACACAATAATGCAGCATGTGGAGCTACAATTCCAGGCATATGTACTAGTAGTATTTACAGTGCTCACACAACAAAAAAACCTGACAGACGAACTAAAAGACAATGTTTTCCATATTGTCTTCTCTAAGTCAACGACATTCATACTTCCACGCCAAACTCAGCGCGGCGAGAAAGAAGACAAAAATAAGGGATTTCTATCGTAAATTCACTGTTCTGGGAGAGATTCAAGCACTGCGTATATGTACGTAAATACTTAAGATGTGGACGCTTTAATTTAATGTAAATGCACACTATTTCAATTTTTCGAATCTCAACTTTCACAGTCTCCAACTCTTTGGAAGTTAAATAAATGGTGCTGAGGCGAAGCTTGCGCTGGAGCTCAAATCAATGGGAAATATTGCTTAAAGTTCAAGAATCGGTCAATCTCCGGACACTTCGCATTATTTCATAGTGCTTGAACCACCCCGATACACATGTTGTTGGTAACAAACAGAGAGTGGAGACCCATGGAGTTATCTCCCGCCTGCCAAACCTCCCGAATTACACAACTTTTTCCTCTGCATGCACACTTTGATGTATAGTTGAGACTTGATGTGGAGAATGGAAAACTTTACGACCATATATTATTACAATGTTTAGACTTTGCTCAGAAAATAAAAGAATCACAAAATCACATAAATGTCTTGTTCAGGGAGACCCGCACGTTTTTAAATTGAAACGAAGAGTCAACGGAACGGATTACGGATACGAACAACTACAGAGCAGCTAAATCAGCAAATAAAACAAGCCAGACTTGTCATATAGTATTTCACAATTCACAAGTAAAGCTCTGTCGTCCCCGAAACCTTCACACACCGCACCCACGCTCACTATGGGAAACAACTGGCAGATTAAGGGGAAATTAAGTGTTTAGGCACTTCGGGACGGAAGGAAAATGCACTGGGGTCGGATCAAAGCTTGCATTTTTCGACTGGACGACAAGACTCGGTACATGGGGAAGGAAATTGGAGTTAAGAAGAGAAAAAACCGACAGTGGAATGCTTTGGCGTTATAACCAATAACAGTAATTACTTTATTGGACAGTCAAATGGTGTATACCTTGGATTTTCCCTTCACAAAAGTAATTTTCAACATTTGCTGGCGCTAATTTTTTTTTGTCAGAAGCTTTCTTGGCACCCTCTCCCTCCTTGATGACTCTTTAGCTTCAGGAGTTGAGACTGAGTCTCAACTAAGTCGTTTACAAGTCTTAAAGGCTACCGTCTAAAAATAACATGTAGCTCCTAAAATTGGAGAGTAGTGCTGTGTAGCCTAGATAATACTTTGTGGTTGTGGCTTTTCCATCTACTATAATATTGTTAGCGCCATGATAAATCCTTGATCTTCTTCACATTTGACCAAGGAGAGCCTCTGCAGTTGTCTACATTACCAATGCACAAGGGGCTGTTCATGCAGCACGTTCCAGGGGTTGTCACCATCATGCTCTTAAACTTACACGACCTTCAGGAGTCTTACCGAAGAATCCTCCTTTAGATTGGAGTATCGGTCGTTCATTATTTTTAAGAATCGGTCGTTCATAATTCTTAAGAATTGGTCGTTCATACTTCCGCAAGGCTAATAGTTGATCGTTCATCTGAAGAATTGTGTTCAGGTTTCCGCCCCGTTAATTACAAATGTAATTAGCGTGCATTGCAATGAGACTCAATTGCTTAGAATTCAATTGCAAGATTCAGTTGCAATGCTCATGCAAAAATTCTCAAGGAAGCCATCCGGAACGAAGATCAGTGAAACGTTTTGGTTGACAAGCCCCGAAAGAACAGTAGTATAAGTATATGCACAAGGGCATTTAAGAAAAACGTCGACTTGAGGTTCACAATCAGTGCAACAGCAGGTTCCATACACGAGAAAACTTATTAGCACATTCAGAAGTTTCAGCACGGATTGCTTCGATCCACTTCATGGCCCGAACGTCGTTGTGATTCAGGGATTGTTCATGTAGCATGCCTCAGTGCAGGAATTCCTTACCAAGTGCAGTGGTTAGCCCACATGACAAATTTAACCAACTTAGCAACCTCTAGGATTCTTAGGACGATTACTGTACGATTGTCCTATGGGTCCTGCTGGCATGTGTGATATTAGTAATCGTAAGCCCATATGTATGTCTGTAAGAAATTAATTCCGACAAAAGGGGATTTTGACATGTCTAAAACTTATATCGAAGAGATTTTAACTTGAGCGTTATAACTTCCAAAGTATAAATTACATTCCGAATGCTGTCAAATAGAGTACGTAAACGTTTATCTAAAAATTAGTTTTAAAATCCGACTTGTATTACTCTTATGTACTTATTAGTTATTAGTAGGGAATATTCTGACGGATGATGTGCTCTTTTGCTCCCGACATATTATAATGAACCTCCGGCGCTGCAATGAGCTAAACAAAATAGATGAAAATGCATTCTTGCTTGACTAGCTTTGCTAGCTTCATTAGTTACAACCTACTGGAACCTTGTTACAAAAAGTTCAGTTCAAGTTTTCAATTAGCAGCAGCTTTGCACTATTTATCATTTAACCTGACAATCTATATGCTATACCATGACAATGTTATGTTATATTGTCAAAAGAGTGTGGCTAGCCAGACGTCTCCTGACAGTCCGTGTTCTAAGAATCGGACCAGCTGATAAAAAATGTGAGAACCGCAGGACGGATGAGCAATCCAAGGGGTAAAACAAATAAAGCGGCTGTTGCAAAACAACTTTTAAAATCTTTGTAATTTCTGTACGCCATACTTGGACCACCCCGGGAATGAAAATGGAATCTATTAAATCGAGGAATAATAATTTTTAGATCAAATGGAAGTTCTGACAACCACAGTATAGTGTTATACGTGTCCACGATAAAAATCTGGAAGGATGGATTTGTTCTGGAAACGCCAATATTAGGATCAAAAGGTGTACTTGAGGATATCAAATATACAAATAGCATACATGTATGAGAAATGTAATTTCCTGTTGAGACGTCTAAAAAATCACTTGGCTATCATCAGAATATATATTTTCTTTATCGAAATTATTTCCGGACCATTATCACATTACATCTCCTGCAGTCAACTGTATACTGAATCCAATGTAAAAGGTGGTAGTTATGGTGGTGAGTTACGTGTGTGTAGCGAGTAAATATTTTCGAGAGAATTATTCAAGTTCAAACATTGATAAGCTATGACGGAGGTAAGCTCCACGACATGCTTGCAATATATATGAAGGTTGATGTATTTTCAACAACTGGCACATATAACATAACCTTTACAGAGGACTATATGGGAACTTTACTGAGACTGTATGACTTGCCAGGGATCCCGCAGTTTTTTACCCTAATTCCGTCCTCGGCATCCTTTCAAATGTGCATACAAGACATAATTAAATTTCAAGAATCCGTCAGACACATACATATTCCTACAAGGTTGCTATTTGTTTTTTTGTTTTCCTACCTAAGTCCCTGTAGACTCTCTGGTGAAACGCTGGGTTATCCAAGATCACGTCATTCCGGGATAATTTTCAAGTACCTACATTTCAACCATGTTATTCATATTCTAACTTCTAACCAGATCGTTCATACCCTGCTCCGACAGTTCATACTCTATATCCACATAGTTCAAACTCTTCTCAGATAGTACATTAATAGGTTTGTCGTATGTCTTAGAGGCAGTCAATGCCTAATTTTCGGGCTAGTCAATGCCTACTTGACTTTTGAATATCTCATTTCTTTGCTTTGACTTCTGAAATATCTCATGTCGTTGCTTTGACTTTGGAAACATCAAGTCTAGCACATAAGTTTTGCTAACATGAACATCGAACAGCTTATGCATGTCATTCTTTAGCTGTCCGTAAATAATCCTGAGATGTTAAAGTGGAATGTCTTGAAAAATGTTTTTATAGCTGTGAGTTTCTAAATGTTAAGTTACTATTACTTATAATGGTACTTCAAAAACCGCTACTTAAAAAACCCATAACAATGCCCCAACGTAATTGCATGCTTAGCCGAGTCAATCATTTTAGGCCTCGTATGATCTGTCGGAGCTGTTAAGATCTGGTATAATCCGATTAGAGTTAAAAGATGATAATCATGTGTGTACACCACATCCATACATATGTACTATAGTATATACTGTGATATAGACAATGTAAGATATAGTGTACATGGTAAGATACAAGCTTATAACAAGGAAGGGTAGGATATAAGATATAGTAAAGACTTGAATAAATGTGCTAAAATACTTTATAAAGAATGCTCTAATCGTAAGTACGAAACCGCGAATATGTACCAAAGTACTTTTTAATTCAACAGTCCCTGAGGCGTTTCAAAATTTGGCGGAATTTAAGAGCCAGGAGATTTGGAACCATGTATTATTTATTAGCACTAAATAATTTAGCAGACTTGTGTGCATAGTACAGTTTTGGTATGTGATGAGTGCGGGGAAGTTAAGTTTAATACTTGGAAAGTAATGTAAATTAAATTCATTCAAGTGGAGTATACTTAAAGGCTTTGGGGTAAAAGTTCACCTATGCTTACGAGTTTTGAATGGCAACCAGTTTTACCACGAGATACGATCACCAGTCAGCAGAGTTTCAATGAGATATGTAATTAACAATATGTCGAGCAATTTCTATTTACTTTTATTAACTCCACTCGATTAATTTGTTTTAGCCTATCGCACGCCTTGTTTGGGCATAAGTGCCTATTACTTTATACATTGCATCGGCCTACCATGCAGGGTGCATATCAGTAAAAGCTTTAATGGGCAGTAATCGATACTGCAAATGCAAAATTCCTATAGATCAAGGAAAGCATTACAAGCTATAATACTTGTAATACGTCCCGATTGCTGCACTATGAAAAGCCATAGAACCAGTTTTGAAAACAGAAAGTAGTTGTTGATTGCGTGCATGTTCTGTAGTTTTAAGGTCAACTATCACTCATATTGTTTAGTCTAGAGTAATTTAATGTGTGCTCAAGTGCCGCCATCCACTGCACTGACCTTTGATGCTGCTCTATGCATATACAGACTTTTTAAAATTCCGTATCCCGATGATGAGCTTTAAGCTTGTAATATAACGAAACATTTCCCTCAGCAGAGCTGTCGTCCACAAAACGAGGATTTATTGATGAGTGAGGATTATCGTAGATTATGCCAGTACATGCTCATGCTGCTGCTCTTTCTCTTCTCTCTGCATACACCGCTCATATACATATGCACATCGTAAATTTTCATGGAACGCCCCATCAGAAATGGTCGCTCAACCTCCAATTTTTACGCTCTTTCCAGCCCGAAGTTCTGCAAAATCACGTAAAATATCAAGTCTTTTAATAAAATTTTACGGATTTCATAAAAGTCGCGAAAAAAAACAAGGAGCTCTACAAGCTTTTTGCATGTATAGTTGCAAATGATCTCCAGCCTATAGCAAGTCATCTGGAGCTTGGGATCGTTCAAGTGGAAATGTCAAGAAAATTTTATTTCCAGCTCCATCCGAACAAATCTTACGTATTTCAGTACATATAGGGATAGTACATGTACTATCACTCTTAAAGCCTCTAAAGCTTGGCGGAGTTTCCAGTCATCAAGTTTTAATGCCCACAGTGCTGCACAACAGCTTTGTGGCTTTACATGGAGCGTGATTATTGAATGATGCCTTAGTGGAACCCGGGGGTGAAGGAAATCGTCTGCATGACAGCAGTTTGACTTCATGGAAGTTTATGTTTGTGGACGGACAGAAGAGCGGTCGGCGGAGGACTGGAAATAAACGAATGGGATATACTCTCGCATGTTTACAAAGTTGAGGAACATGTGAAGAAGCGTTGAGAGTGAGTGAATGAATGTGACAATAAAAATAAAAGTTTAATTTACAAGAATATCATGCATAAGAAAAGTTAAAGACTGGCAAGATATACATACGTGGTGAGCGAGAAATGAAAGAGGACAAGATATTTTTTATCTGGTATAAAGGAGTTTTCTGACCACAAATGCCATTCAAACTTAGGCTCATCATTCCTAACATCATCATCTGCTTACAACTCAATGCAAACTCCAATGCTTGCCTTCATGATGTAGTAAACGTATAGACTCGTAAAAACTACTCGGAACTTACTCTTCTTCTACTGCTTACAGGGGCTCTTCATGTACACCGTTTTAGTTTGAAGCTGTTTTAATATTTAACAGCCTTTTGGATTTTTCATGGGACGTTTTGACTTGGTTTCTGTTAAGGATGACACACTGTCTTCCCGTCTATCTTGCTCACTCCCTTATGATACATCATTTTTCAAGCTCTCCATCAGGTCTATACTTTACTAAACCATACACAGTGTATAGAACATGCAACGTCTGCTCTGGGGAGGTAAAATACAGACAGAACTGCATGTTATTATTCTCTGCGGCAAAAAGTAATCAAATGTGACCACGAAACCTAGATGCTGGTCAATGCCAAGGGGATTCTTCATCGGTCTTGTCAAGCTCTGTTTGGCGGCAAGGTACATATGTACCTACACACATATGTCAGTTTATGCTCCCAAGAAAATCCGAAATTACCTTACCCGGCACTACTGTCCTAAAAAAATTCTTTGCAAGAGTCTTGAAGATCCTGGCATGCTCATTAAAGCACAAATCCCTCGTGATTTCCGGCATCTTTTATTTGTTAAATATATTATGTATATTAAAAATACATATATGTATCTTCTTTCCGCTTGAATTAACAGACTCCAAGCTTGCATGTCCGAAATCGCTGATCAACGCAAAATTATTAAGACGTTTTATTTTCTTGCAGTAATTTGAAACTCAATACTAAAGAAGATAACTATAGCGACCTGTTGGTGCTTGCAGAACATGCTATTTCAGGTTGTTCAACAAGCTGTTTAGGGAATTTAGAAGATAAGATCAGTATTGTTATTTGTTGATATACGCATTATAGTTTACGTATAAAATAAATGTCTACAAATATTAAATCGTGCGAGGGCTTATATGCAAACGATTATAAACATTATAATCTTTATTATGAACATTATAATCTTAGAATGTAGACCTGGGCGCGACGATAATTTTCAAGGAATTCTTATTCTTGGGTGAACTTATTCTGAAATAATTTACATTCTTGTATATCATTTTCTCAAGTAATAAATTTATGCTCTTATAAAGATAGTTTTCTAAAATAATTTGAAATTCTTAAGGTTAAGATCTACATAATAACTTGGTAGTTTTGAAATATCAATGTCCATCAAATCTTTCTTGACGGGGATCCCAAATAATTTGGTAATTAATTTGGGATTCTGTGTGAGATCATTTCGCAAAATAGCTGTACTTCGGCATTCTGTAGGAGCAATTAGGATGGAAATGATGTGGGAGGTACGGCCGTTTAAGTAATTTTACAGCTTGCAGGATGTGAACTTTGAAGTTTTTACGACACAAAAAAACTTTAATAACATCGAAATTAGGATGAATTTAAATATCAGAATATTAAAATGTTGGGCGGTGACAGTAGGAAGAGCGCCCTGGATGGTAAAATGACATGGGTATTTTCTCTTTTAAAAAAGTGAGCACCAGGAATTTATACTCATTTTACTGTATAAAGAGTAACTTTTAGAAGTTAATAGCATTTTTTAAGAGCAATAAGAGGCAAGGAGATTTTGTTGGAAAATATTATTGATGATCGCCATTCCAAAAGATGCGTTGTAATTGTAATAAGTAAGTCTTATTGCTTGGAGCTATACATACAATTATACTTGTTTTGGTGTTTCAGGAGGGCTCACATATATTAAAATTACTTGACTTCTCACTTTCTCGATGCCACGCCGCTTTAAAGGTTGGAAGGAGGCGGTGGGCTATAGGAAAGTGAAATTACTTTTTGCTCCAAGAAATAAACACCACCATATGATCAAGCATTCATATAACTGGTATATAGTGAATTTTAGGGGCGAGTATAACAACAAAGGTGTTTATTGAGGTGTAGAGGAATTAATAAGTAGCTTTGCAGAGTTAGCTCAGCTGTTAAATTCAGCAGCAGCTTATCTCTTGTTATATTATATTGCTTTCCTCTCGCAAACGCAGTTGTTTGTGTTGGTATATATTTGTTGTCTTTTCAGGTTTTTAAACTGACGCACCAGTTTCGTTTAAAAGATAAACTGTATTTATTGAGCGGAGCGGTCTGCGTATCATTAACGTAATACACTCTATGGCTTTATTAACATTCCAAAAAAATACGTTTTATTATGTACACACCGGTAATTATGGGGATCAGGTGTGCAAATAACATCATGTAAGAATGCAGGAGTTGGGGAGGAATTATAAGTTACACATACATTCGTATAGGGACAAATGCGTGCGAAATTTCAACCGCAAGACCAAAGTAAAGTACACTGACAACGTTATTTTCGTTAGCAGGGCTGAAAACTGCCGGCAATGATTAATTAATGTGCCGGTACGGAATGTTTTTATTTTCAGCTTGCGTGAACATCAAAACTAAACCATCTGCTTTGACATGCAAAAGGACTGTTTTCATTAATAATAAGTTTTGCTTTCTTAACCACAAACAGGATCTTCCAGAGTAACTCCACTTGTAATATTGCTCTAAATATAACTATAAACTTTTTTTATTTAGTACAGATACTTATAATGCAGTATAACTTGAATCTTGTTGTTTTAATGTTGAAATTCATTTCATTAACATAGTAATTGAATTTTTGTAGATTCCTTTGAGATACTTCAGCTACAATTTTTTCCAATATGGGACTATCAGTATCTTAAAATGCGATACTAACGATCTTGTTCCTAAAGTATTAATGCTTTAAATAGTTCAAAATTGGTATTCTCTTACCTTAAATAGTGAAGATATGGTTATATTGAAGATAGATATTGTGAAGATAGATATTGTGAAGAAAGATATTGTGAAGATAAATATTGTGAAGATAGATATGTTGAAGATAAAATTAGCTCAACAAGCTAAATCTGAAAAGTTAACTTCGAGAACACCACCAACAACAAGTGATCTTCCGATTACCACAACTTTTACATACAGCTACTAAAGAGGAGGATTGACACGATTCAATTTCAGAATCAGAAACCATGTTTAATGACGAACTATAGATATCTCACAGAACGAATGGAATTAGTGTTTTCAATAAATTCAGTGAAGCTCCCACAGTTCACGGATGAGCATAAGATGAATAAATCATATTATGGGAACATCAGGAAATGCGAGCCATCAGACCTACAAGCACGAAATATTTATGTAGTATGAAAAAGATTCGACCATAAATACTAAGAAAACAGACACAAGGTTAAATCAATTGAGTTTGCAATTTCCAAAAAATATCCCATGTATATTTATCCACATGTTACTTTTATTCCATATACAGATATATATTGGGTTTATTTTGTGAGTGATGCCTCCACCAATATCAACCAATGCCTCTCATGCTATATATTTAAATGCAGTAAATCACATTTATCTGCAGGATATCTTCCTCATCTGCGGGATAACGAATCAAGTTGAGAATCACTAGTCCACGGCACCCATGGAATTATCGGGATGTAAGGATCACTTTTACATCGATCTATATAATTACGTTACCAGACCATCCTTAGAGGCGGTAACAACGAAGGAATGGGAACTCAACAGCTCCAACGCTCCAACATTTGCTGACACATGGTTTGAGATATGAATTTAATCTAAATAAGGATATGCACGCTGCTCCATATATAATCAGATGTTGGTGAATGGGAAGGAAAGCAGTCAAGTCAGATTATTATAGCACAAATGGCAGCATGTCCATGTTTATAAGCTTGCTAAAAATATAATGCGAAAATTGCGTGTTTACAAATTATAATCTTGATACTTATAATCCATGGTGCAGATTAACCCTTGCCTTGAGAGGAGATATACATATATAGTCAATGGGTCCTTAGTCCTGTGAGTAGCCTGGACGGTACATATATAGGTGAGTGTATACTTTAATTTTATGCATGGGATTCTCCAGATTAACCGCTCTAATGTGGTGATGTGATGATAAGCAAGTGATAAGCGTGTAATTTTATAGGTTCGTCGCTGTATTTCCGGCTGAGCCGTGTACTTTGCTTACACTTTTGCGGCATTCAGACGAGGTGATTGTTCCGGAGAAACTTTAAATCAGTAAAATGACTCATATGTATTTTGATTACTACCTGCCAACCCAGCTAGAACGTCAAGGTATGTAAAAGCGGATGCAATATTTATTTTGATGTTAATGACCGAAATAAATTGTAAATAACTAGTTGCTAAGGTGCAAAAACAAAACTTCTTGTAATAACTTTCAACCGTGGATGTAATTTAGGAGATCAATTGACATGACTCTGCTCAATAACAATCCCAATGAAGTTTTTGTTTTGCACAAACTACCGAGTGACTGATTGGGTTGTATTCTTGATTTAGACCTCCAACTGTAGAAACTAGAAATAAACTGCCTACAAACATGAATGTACTACTTGAGTGAGGAGAACATAATCAAAAGCGATTTTTAATTCTACGACACACAACACCCAGACTGAAGTTTGCTAACTCTGTAAGAGGTAACTCTTCAAAGATGATAGATGTAATTGTACAATTGTCGCTGTTATTCAGTCGAAAGTTGTCAGCTTCAAGCTCTTCTGGTGAGAATAATATTATTTTGTTTATAGTCAAGCAAGCAGCAAGTATCTTCATTACAACAAACATACTTCACCCAATTCCACAAGTTCGTTAGCCTTCCTCAGAAACTCAGAACAGGTGTTGTTAACTCAGATTATTATTATAACAGTCGCTTTGCTGTAAAGGCTGCTGTGAGTTTAGGGAGTCATTTCACTGCTGCTGACGCTCGCTCACACTTGTAAGACATTTGAAATTACGTTGCATTTAAGATATGCCTATACTATAACAGTATAGAATGAATACCGGTAAGGAACTTGCATTGATGCTCAAATAATTGTACTACTTATATATATGCTTAATAGCACCTACTTTTATATACTTTCTAGTATACTTTACAGTTTGGCCCAGGGATCAACGTGATTCAACAACTAAACTTGTTTCACTTTCATTGAAATACCGGTCAATTCAGATGGAAGGCACCCATTCAAGGATTTTCAGCCGTTTTAAGACTTATTTGCGATTATTGTGGTTACGTACGGATTAAAAGCATAATTTCACAAGTATGTATTTTCATTTTGTAACAACGTTAGTATTAGTCTACAAGTTTCAACTTATGGCCATACAGCTCCATTTAAAGTTATCTTGTTACAACATGTATCTGTAGATCTTTAAATGGAGTTATTACCTCTTCGAAGCAATAAAAATCACTGTCGCATTGTCAAATTCTGTAAGTAATGCTAACGACAATGTATAGGAAGTAAGAACGACAACAGGAATCAATCAACAGAAACTAAAATTTACGGATATATGTTAAGACTCTACCTGAATAATTGCACTTCGGATTTGGTCAATATTTGTAGAAACGCTGATGAATACTGATGTGGTGCATGTGGTGGTAGATTTAGACTGATAACAACAGGAAGATCCAGCTATAATGATCGATCGCCCATGACGAAACAAAGCCCGTTCGACTTAGAGCGTGATTGAGACTATGAGATTGCAATTAATGCTTAAAGTAATTAACTGACGTAGAAAATTGTAGAGTGCTTACTAAATAGAATAACTAAATTAACTAATTATTTAAAGATGCCTAATTTAATCGAAGCATGGCAACCCGCCCGAGTCAAGTTTTTAATGACTAGTAATTATATGATAATTGACTGACGATAGTTGGCAATAATTACAGCATCGTCTAAACCATCATAAAAATCGTGTGCATCATGATGAACTATAAAAATAGAAGATACGTTGAAGGGCATGCATGTATATGTACTTCTTACGAAAACCGGAAAGATTATGTTTAAAAAAAATTGACATGGTTCTAGCGACGCATAACATGGTTTGATGGTTTTACTAGTTTTTATGCTAAAATGCGTTAAATAATGGATGAAAAAGCTTGATGTACACAATGCAAGGTTACTCTGAATACTGCTATACGTACGGTAGTTGAATGCATTATAGCATGATGCAAGTTAAGAGTATTAGAGAAGTTTGGTGTTGTGAGAATGAATTTTGCAAAAATCAATGCTCGAATGATATGGGAAATGCATTTCTTCTGGTAGTCAAACAGAAAAATGGTGTGCTTGATTTGATTTTTTCGAGTATACAACTGCGGACATGACCAACGATATTGTGAGAATAAAAATTGCAAGTTAAGAAGAATATTAAATAACTGAATTTTTTTTTCGAATTTTTATCAATTTGACCTTGATCCATAATAAAAAAGTGTCTTTATTGCATTGTAAGTATCTGAATGTGGGTCGATGGACAGTTAAAAACTGAAATTCAATCAAGAGCTGCAATCTGTATTTTATAGGTATAAAGTTAATATTTTTAAGGTTTATCAAATCGGTTCGTGCCCGTCATTACTGTAATTAGCTGGATGGGAGCATTTACCGGAGCTTAAAAGGTAATAAGTGTCGTGCTCCCTTCAGGACACGATTGCCTGACTGGCCGTAAGCAAAGATAAAAGATTTTTCTACGAATGAACAAAGCAGAATTTCGCCTCCTTGTTAGTCCTCACTATAGCTTAACTATTTTTTCATATGCGATGAGTGGCAGAGATGGTGGAAAAGGTCATGCTGAGGATCAAGATAAGCACACAAAAGTACAAGCGTATAGTATAGTAAATGGTATTAAACGGCAACGGAGGCGAAGGAGAAGCACAAAAAACATGCACATTTAAGAATACAATGTATGTATATAAATATATAAACGTGAAGAGGTAGAGCTTTTTGGAGGAAAAGAAGTACAAAAATGTTTTCATAAATAATTAATTGACCATTGAACTCCCCACAAGTGCCCTCAATTACATTTACACTCTTTAATCTCAGGATGATTTCCCCTTCTCTCGGCAAATAAATACTGTGGTATACATATGGACCTAGCCATGTGGGTTTCCAAATTTCCGTGGAATTATATTTACGTATTATACAGAAACTTTTTAAAAGAAAAATAGGGGCAATGAAATCGAGTGGACCTGTCGTCACACTGTACATCATACTTATACCTACAGCTTCTCCCATGACGGAATGGCTTGTAAACAAAAAGGGCAGTTTAAATAAATTAAAATCCACATGCAAGGAGGTAAATAAATTGGGGTTCCTATGTATTCAGCTATTATTTCTTCCACAATTTTTGGCAAATGCTCACCAAGTACTATATACGAGAAGCCAAAAACAAAAGAGGCTGTTTGGTATGTACAAGATTAGCTTGAACGTCATGTCTCCTGTTTTGCGGATACCAAACTTTTTGTACTTATGTATTGAGCCTTCCCTACAGGCTTGACTGTGAGTTTCTATTATAGATGTATGCACCGCATGTACAGCATAGGAAAATAGGATCTTCAGTCCTCACCGATGATATATGAACATGTATGTATACACTCTTGTAAATGTAAGGATATTGAATGTATGTTGAAAGACGACGATTGTATGTATGTAGGAAGAAAGATATTTGTTTGTTATATAGAAAGAAAAAAGATACAGGGAGAGACTTTTTTGGAAATGACTGCAATTACGGGAAGGGAATACAAATTTTCAGTATGCATGGCCCGACTTAGCTAAAACTTTACTTATCGCTTACACGTTTGTCTTGATATAGTGTCATTTGGGAAGGATTTCTTCCTAAACTGTCCTAACCACTTTCTCAAAAATAAGTATTTACTTACGTGCAGTGATGAGACCCACCTTATTATTATTCTCTCCTAATAACATCCTCATCGATGCACACACCATAGGTTTACTCCTGGCTATACACACGCGTCTTTTGCTAGTAATTGGCATCAAGCATGCATTCATCATGAGCACGTTACGTTGGAATGCCTTAGCATTTCTCACTTCAAGCTCATATATGCTGACCTATAGAGGAATATGATACGAATGAAGAAACTATATGAAGATGTTTAAGACTGAATCAAGTATATGAAGATACACAAGAAGGAAGAAACTATATGAAGATGACTGAAGAAACTATAGGAATATACAGAAGAATAAAGAAACTATGCGAAAAGATGATGGAAGAAACGCTATGAAGATACGAGTGAAGAAACTATATACAATTATTTTGATGTTGTTAACTGACTGCAGCATCCCACAGATTTAGTGTGTCTATACATACATAGTGGTGATCACACTCGCACTTGACTTTTGCACACAGTAAACTATCCTGAACCCTCTATCCCATTGACTTTCTCTTAAGAGCCTTGACATTGAAAAACCGGAAGTTATGTAGGTCGTCTACAACTTGATTTCGCTTCATCCTTATAGCCTCTGCAATATGCACATCATTACAATGAGCTATCTACTCCGTGTATTAATTCCAATTAATGTACATGTTCTTATCTTATTGTACATGCTCAATAACAATTGGCTTTATAATCATAACACATAAAACTGTAAAAGTCTTTACACCCACTGTATCCCTGCAGGATTAAATGCTTGGAGATTGCATTAAAAACAATCTATTATCTATGTTTTACAGACCAGCATAATAACAATTCCTCATCTCCAACATGCTTGTTTACCGGTATTAAACATGCAAGAACCGGAGTCTGCACAGCTACGTCTTGAGATATCATCATGTTTTTAGCATATAAATGGCTGTAATGTTCAGTAGCGAGGATTCGAAGCATATTCAAAGCGTAGCATAGTTAAAGCATTTGCACATACAATGATATTAAGTATGTAAGAGGTATAGTAGATAGGGATCTGCGGGTACATTAAGCCCAACAATGCTCAAGTCTATACAATTACTCGATCCTAATCGTCTCTAAGTACATCTTTCTACATGTCGGATGTTTGCATAGAGACGTGAAATGATGTATTTCATGTGAACTAATACAAGAGATGACTAGTGAAGGGCAATATAATATGTTGGTAAACTTCTGAGCCAAACCCAAGCAACTTTCATTGTTAGAGCTTTCAAGTATATTTATGTTTAACATCTTGGGATGGGATTTTACTTTTCATTGGGGGAAATTTCCTTCCTTTGATCTTGCATGTGGAGGTACTCATGTTTTCAAGCTTTTACTATATCCAGTACCATTACTGTCTGTATTCTCACCAAAGTGCAAGTGATCCTACCTGTCGAGGTACAGGACACTGGTTCAGTGTGACTACCCTTTATTGGGGATGAGCGTTTTCGATTTCGTTTCATCCTCACAGGACTCATCTCTCACCACAATTGCATTCCGTTATAAAAGACCGTGAGTCTTTGAGTTTTTAATTTCAGTCGTTCTTTCACTTATCGCTCGTTCGGAGAACGTGTAAAGGAATCATGCCAAGTGTAAGTGCTCCATCAAATTTCAATAGCAATATTGAAATGCAGTGAAGACTCAAAAATATTGTGGGATTTTTTACACAATTAATTCTATTGATATCCTTCACTTTGTGAATTTTTTTCAATAATCCCATTGAATATCGTGAAATTTTTAAAATAATTACTCTAATTATAGTGAATTTTTTATCATTAATTCTGTTAATATAAAAAACTTGTGAATTTTCTAAAATTTATTTATTTTCAATTTCAACTCAAATTCAAAACCTGGAAGAGGTGTTTGTCGCAGTCGCAAGTGTCAAAATTTCTACAAAGTCAAATCGATAGACTTAAGTGGGCAATTGGATTCTTGACTTTCCGTCTCTTTTACTGGCAGAGAGTGAGATCATCTGAGCTGGAGAGTGGTATCATTATTACTAGAGAATCTAATTAACTACTACAGCAAAGCATCTCAAACTTACTTGTTTAGCTACACATAAGCATCTCTCATCCCACTCACTCATCTCTTTCAAGTTTAAAGTTTAGACATTAGCCAAAATAGATTGATTTGCCGGGGTGGCTCATTGAGCTCAGTTCATTTTCTCAATTATCCACTCAATTGAGACTGTCATTCGGAGATCGTATATCTCTTAGCTCTTGAGGCGGGCTTGGCAATAAGTGATTCGTTTAGGAAGATTTATCCTCGGATTTGTTTACAACAAAATTAATTATTATACTTTTTTATTGAATGGACGTCAAAATGAGCGAGCTTACAAATTTCCCAATAAAAACAACATTTTTCATTAGTTATCATAATAGCTCTTCTATTCAGTCGTACAACATTATTTGATCAAATTTTTGTATTTGTTCCTACTCAAAGGATAGCTGTTGTATAAAATAGAGACTATGGCCGTAACATTGTGTTTATCAATGAGCTCGAATGTTCTCGCTTCATTACATTACATCCATCTGTCTCTTTTCATGTGACGGAGAGAGAGAGGAGCGAGGAACGGGAAGGAATTACGAACTCCATTCAATGGGGCTAGTCAATAGTCGTTACTTTATTCACAACAGCCTTGCTGTTCAAACTTAAATTGATGTCTAGCAAGGTTCCGAATCGTGTGTAGGAGAGGCTCTTTTATCCGATAGGGAAAGAGACCATAGAGCTAATTTACGCTTGGACGTTGATTGCCAACTGGAAAGTTAATTTGTTTATTGATTATAAATTTATTTCCTATTCATGGAATAAGCGTCTTTTAATTTCATTTGCTCGCTCCTTATTGTCCAAGTAGCCCTTGCAACTACACTGCTTTCAAAGTAAACAGTAGAAGTTTTGCCACTTGAAAGGAAATAAGGCTAACGAATCGGCTTTCTTTGCTTCAAACTTCAAAGTTATATGTATCCATATATAAGTAAGCATACATACTCTCAGGTTTATTTGACACCTTCCATCTACTTTAAAATCTTCCGTGAGGGTTACGAGCAGGAATTTTTTCAATACATTGTGCTAACTTCGGCCATCCTTTCCGTGGGAAGCGATACATAAGCAAAGGATATGATACATTTGCCTTATTATAGTATAGGATAGGATTACATAAATAATGTTCCCAGGCTCTACAGAACTTGCTGCTTTTGCGTTACAAATAATTACCTCTTTTTTGTGAACTCACTGTAATCTACTTAAATTAAGGATATATTATCAGTTGAGAATGATGTCAGGTTGTCATGGTTTTACACGTTGGGACGTCGCTCGCGGCTCTTCACTCTTGTAGGTTCAAAGTATTTAGAACTTGAATATTATGTAGGGGATTTAGTCTTATCTTGTTGTCTATAGTCGGATTCGGAGGGTGATTTAGACTTAATATATTGCTGAGGAACCTATGTTAAGCTTCCCAAGTTGGGTTATGTACATTGCCGGTTCTCACTCTTAAAATACCCATTTACCACCCACTTGCATTTATTACAGACAATAAGGGAGGAAGATTGGAAATGCAAGCTTTCATTATTTCATTATTCTCCCAGCGACGGAGTTGTTCAAACAGAGAGGAGAGAATTCATTTTTCGCTCCGTGGCAATATAAATACCAAGGAGAGGAGTCTCTGTGCTAGGAATACTAACCAAAAGGACGGAGAGGAAAGCCTTTCTTTGGCATTAGCAGCCGCTTAGACGAAATATGGGCTGTAATACCTAATATTAAATACTTGGCCACCTTCAGGAAGCTGCGGACGTGTCAGCGGTGAAGTATAGAGAGCTATAGAGGTTAAAGAGTTATTGAAAAATTTGTTCTTTTGTGGAACAACAAGAATAGTAATTGAAATTAATTGGCATACTTGTACAAGTACCGGAAGACAAAAGTTTTTGTTGTTTTTATTGCCCCATTAAAGTAAATCCAGCTATAATAATTCTATCGGAAGCATGCTCAACTATATTCCAGTAGTGCTTTTGGGGTCATACCAAGTCTTAGGTATTCAGACGAACTCTTGTAAAAATTTACGATTATCTATAGCATGCTTCGGAGAATTGAGCAACTTTTCGGATAAGAATGTACAGAACATGTGGGTGTTCGAGTTGCAGTACGTGTATTTGTATGTACTTTAGCATGTCCGTGTACTTGTGGACACTCTGGATGTTCATGTGTACACAGGGATCTTCATGCGTTGATGTAAATGTGCATTTGGAGTAGAAATATATATAGGGCGGGCATGTACAGTAGCTGGGTGAGAGTTGACAAGTTTGCAAAACAAGAGCATCTTCGCCGAAATAGAAGGGCAGTAATAGGGAGAGTTTG
Organism: Lipothrix lubbocki; assembly: GCA_034696945.1. NCBI lineage: Eukaryota > Metazoa > Arthropoda > Collembola > Symphypleona > Sminthuridae > Lipothrix > Lipothrix lubbocki. The sequence continues at coordinate 62,109 of JAQGAK010000338.1, forward strand.
AAATCGAGGGAGAGAGAGAGAGTCACAAGTGCTTTACGCATAGGAAATTCGAAAAAGAATTATGGTCGTCCAGTTACAACAAGTTACAGCGAGTAAACGCACACAGGCAAGGCAGAAATGGCCCGAAGTCAAGAGCAATAAGACCTAAGTGATAGGATTAGTTAGTGGACGACTCTCGTTTGGGCGCTCAAAGTCCCGCCAAGAAATCAAAGTTCCACTTGAATCTGGGGGTCATAAACAACAAGAGCAAAAGACCAAACTCGAACAAAAAGAAGAGTTGAAGTAACAAAAAAGAGCATAACATAGTCACAAACGAATCAGTCAGTAGAGCTACTCAAAGGGGGACAAGTGAGAGTGGCGAAAAGAGAAAACTTAGGGTTTCCTTCATTCGCTGGTCAGTATACCGATATCTCTCTACAATGCTACGGGAAGGAAGGTTTAACGGTTAGCTACAAGGTTCAGCATGTATACATTGTTTAGCTGCAAGTTCAACGTGTACTTTGTTTCTGTTACAAAGTTCAGCATGTATGTTTACTGTTTCAGTTATAAAGTTCAGCATGTATGAACATTGTTAGGATGCGTAAGTTGCTGAATGCATGCCGTTTAGATTCCCACGTTGAAGAAAACACTGATGATAATGAGGTCAGCCAAACTGGTTTGGAGATACGAAATTCGCTGTATTTGATCATTATTCGTGTGCAGATAAGCAGTAGGAGGACTGATGCGATGCACATTCGTTAATGATGCAGACAGCATCAGGTAGTATGGGTAGGAAGGTAGTGTGTATGTGCATAAACAAATACTATATATGAGGATTATACAGTAAATTTCTTGATCAACTTTCAAGGTGTGGCGAACGTTACCATTAACTTTGAACTTGACTTGAAACACTAGAAAACAGTTTCACTCTCTTCAATCACTTTTGTCTAACGACAGACTTGCAAAACTTGTAAGGACTACTAGCAACACTTGAAGTATACAGCATGGTGAAAAAGACCCAAATCATTTTTTATCTATTCCTTGCCAAAATACGTAGATTGCTGTAGATATACATACAACACCATATCTAGGATGAGTAGAGATAACACTTTTACTTTCACCCTGCTGTTCCAATTTTACAAGCTTCAGCTTTCCATAACTCACGCATAGTCCCAATAGTAGACTTTGTATATGAAATTTACTATAGCCTAAACCATTTATAGACACATACATACATACGTTCCATGTAATGAAAGCACTGCATTTCACATGTAGAAACTTCAATCCAGTGGAGTTTTAACACTTATAGATTCACTCAATCTTCACGACAGGGCTTGGAGGAAAACGAGAGCGAGAGACAATTTTTTCACTTATCTTTAACTTCTCCGCAAATCTTCCTTGCAACTTTGTCTATGTGATTGAGTCCTAAAGCTAACATACTTTTAAGCATTTCCAAGTCCTTATCGACAAGCCATACTATTTACAACTTGGAGTGCAAGCAGGATTATTTTTATTAACTTTCTCTTTGCCAGAAATCTCGGTCGTTCATGTTCTCACTCTTTATTGCTTTGCACAAGTTCATTAAAGAAACGATTGCAGATGCTGTTCATTGCAACTTATGCAAGGTTAATGATTCTCACATTTGCTGTCGTTAGTATTTTCATGACTATTAAGCTTTAGACTTTAAAGGTTTTGCGACGAAGGAAATGACCTTCTTGACGGCCTGATTCTTTAAATAGAATTTTGAAAATGACAAGCGACGAAACATCTCTTTCAGATAATCGCGATTGAAAACTTCTGTTATATTAAAAGTTATGTATTGTAATACATTCCAATGATTAAAAAAGAAATGCAAAAAATTGAGGAAAGAATCTTCTCAGAAACGATTAACGCGATATTTTTGAGTCTACAGTGCAAACCGGCGGGATGATTTGACTTCAGACAGAATTTGGAATGAACTTAATTTAATCAAATATGGAATCTTGTTTATTATAGGCCCTGATAGCACTCTTTGTCACCACTATTGTGGTGGTGACCCACGCAGAGCCCCCAATTAACGTCGGTCTAGGTGATCTTGGAGTTGGAAGTTATGCAAGTTCCGGTCCAGACACGTCTTATGGAGTCCCGAGTGGAGGAATTTCGGATGGAGGTATTGCCGTTAGCGATTCCGGAGTCGGTGGTTACAGCAGCGGTGGACCCTCGTTCTCGTCTGGCGGTTACGCATCTTCTTTTGGTGGTTTCGGTGATGGATTCGATGGTGGATATAGTAGCGGAGGTCTTGACAAAGGTGGTGATATTATTGCCACGCCAGCTGGTAAAGGAGTTAAATATGCCGGTCCGATTGTGTACACAAATGAGAAACCACCTGTGATCCACTTTCCACCACCACCCAAGCCTAAGAAGGTATGTACAGAGAAAACTACAAATTGCTTGTTACCATTAGGATGAAGAAATCAAAAGTGATTCTGATCAAAACAAGTTCAAAGTAGGGTGTCAATACACCTCGTGCACGCAAACCTGATTAAAAATTAATTATGTCTATCCTTAGGGCGGCTATGGAAAGGGAAAAGGTAAAGGAGGCAAAGCACATTCCATTAAATATGTCCCGATGCCACATCACGAACTTCCCATACTCATTTATCAATCGGATATTAACCGTAAGTGGCGATGATTTAATAATTAGATTTAAACGTTAATTGATAGTATTGGATATTAGTGGAAGCATGCGAGCATTATTTAAATAAAATTTTATAATAATAATTTTTATAAATAAATTGAAAACAAATTGAAATTACTTAGATCATGTTATTATCATAAATCTTAGCTCCAATCCATGTTGTCAACCCTCCACCAGGAGTGCATGTCGAGTCCTCACATGTTAGTTATGGACCACCAAAAGGAGATTACAGCATTCCTCCAGGTAATTAATTTGTTTGAAGATGGCTATAGTTGATAATTTTATTGTAGAGTCCTAATTATTGTTTAATCTGCATGCTTACTCAATTTAAATTTATACTCTAATTTTAGCTCCAGTAGTGGAATACGGCCCTCCTCAAGGAAAGGTTGTCTCCAAGGGCTCATCCCTGTCTTCGGAATACGGTGCACCTGTAGATACTTCCTACGCCGCGTCTTCCTCAGTATCCTCCTACAGTTCTGCTCCATCATCTTCTTACGGTCTCCCAAGTTCATCTTCTTCACACGATGCCTCAAGTTCAGCGTCATCTGCTTCGTACGGCGTCCCAAGTTCAGCGTCATCTTCTTCATACGGCGCCCCATCAGAGTCTTCGTCTTCATACGGAGCCCCAAGTGCATCTTCTTTCGGCATCTCAAGTTCAGGATCATCGTCTTATGATATTTCTAATTCCGGTTCATCGTCCTACGGCGTTCCAAGTTCAGCTTCATCATCATACGAAATCCCTGCTTCATCAATTTCCTATGGTCCACCGCAGTCAGCTTACGGTCCACCTAAAGGATCTTCCTTCAAGTCGGGTCCTCTTAAAGGAGAGTATGGTCCCCCAGTGAAATCTTCTTACGGACCACCAAAAGGTTCTTACGGTCCACCGAAGAAAGCCGCTCCTCTGCCACATATTATCTACACTGGTCATCCGGTAGGTTAATTTTCTTTTCTCGGGGATAAAGACATGATTTGTAGTTTGAAATGAGTATTGTGATTATTTTTTTTAGCCCATTCACATCTTCCAACAACCCCCAATTTACATGTCGGCTCCAAAATCCTCTTCCATCAAAGCTAGCTATGGTCCACCGAAAGGTTCCTTCAAAGCTCATAGTTCATTCAAAGGAGATCACGGCTGGAAGGCACAGAGCTCCTATTCAAAGGGAGACTCTGGCTTGCACAGCATTCACAGCTCCATTCACAACTCGTTGAAATCCCATTTTGGATTAGCTAAATCGGCTCTCAGCTCCTTTCATTCTTCCTTGCCCTCATTCAAGGCTAACGTTCACGCTGGACATAGCAAAGGGGGCCATGGTTACTCTGGTGGTTCCCATGGTGGTTCCCATGGTGGTCATCATGGCAAGTCTTCAAAAGGAAAATCAAGCTATGTGGTTGCTCCCAAGGGATGGAACAAGCCTCCCATTATTATTTATCAAGTAAGACGTAATCAAGTGATGATTTACTATTTTTTCACCTCAATAACGCATTAATTTCCCGAACAAGTGTAGCTAATTATGTGGCGCAGATATAATATTGATAATTATCTCTAAGTTTTGTAATGGTACAAACGCGTGCTCATTGAATTGTAATTGTAAAGGGTGTTCGACCACCTGTCACCGTTTATGAGAAACCGAGTGGAGGATACGATTCCGGCTTCAGCTCCGTTAGTTCTGCTCCTGTTGGTTATTCACACCCACCTATTCACAGTGTCTCGCCAATCGCTCTTTCTCAGCCTGAATCCACTCCACTGGTTCTTGAGGGTCCCCTCTCTCTAGGAGAGCATGGTCATGTGGCTGGAACAGATGCTCCAGGAAATCCAGCCGCTCAAGGTGTCGACATTACATACGGTGTTCAACGCGTTTCAGCTGAAGGTGAACTAATCTGAACCTATGAAATATGTATCCCTGAATTTGTGTTTCTGCTGTTGATGTAGTGTTTTTAACATAGTAAGGTATCATTAACGTTTGACTTGCAGAAGTAGACAATGAAATAATTATAATGAAACATTGCAAACTTATTCACAGCTGGAAAGTTTGTGGATCCTCGTCACAAGTTTGCCGCTGGTAGATCCTTCTGGTTGCCAAGCTACGGATTACCTTCATCTCAAGGCCGACAAACTGCACTGTACGTCTCTGACTTGACTTCGGCTGGTCAGCAATTTCATATATTACGTCGCAGTGATACCTTGGACGATGTCATCTTATCAGAAGTCTCGGCACTCAAAGCTGAACAGGAAAGGGCTGACTCTTCATCGGGAGAAATGACAACAACATTACTGTCATCCGATGGACAAGCTTCCACTTCAACAGCTCCTCAACAAGTTCAAACTAGAATCGACGTTCTCCCCACTTTCCTCTCCACTGCAAATGAAAAAACTTTGGGAGCTGTTCCAGTCTCATACAGTTCCGTCATTGTCTCCTCAGCCGGCTCACGGCCGGGAGATTCTTCATTAGCAGACCCAGCCTCTGAGTCAAGTTCTAAGTCTTCATAAAAAATATTTTTGTGAATAATGAAAGCCTGAAAGGTTGAATTTTCACTTTTGTCATTTTAGTTAGACATAGACGATAGACACTTAGACTACATTCTTTATGAACAAAATTAGCTCAGCATGACATAAAGGGATAAAAAAATTATTTATATATTAGAGTCTCAGTTTCTTAAGGGAGAATTCGCATCCAAGTACTCGAGATTTAGTCTTAGAACTAAAGGTCTCTTCACTTTCTTATATACTGTACTTTGGTTTTTGTCAAATCTGAAAAGATTGCATGTACAAGCAGAGGGAAGTATTAGGGAACATTCTAAGAAACTTTCGCTGATATGTTAAATCTACCCCTCACAGAGATACTCATGAGCTCATGATTCATGACATTTTATTTTTTGTTGAAATTATTCCAACTTGATATTACCTTGAGAAGATTCTTCTTTATTCAATTTTTCCCTTTTGTTATAAAAGGATGTAAGCTTATTAATTTAAACTTTGCCCGAAAAAGCAAAGATCACAGGACTGGAATGGGAGGAGTTTATTGTTTGTTTTTGTTTTCTTCGTCAAATTTTACACCCATGAGTTTAGTAATTACTCAATCTATAAATTTGACTGGACTGTTCAACAAGGTACTTACCAAAGGTGTACAACATACTTGTATGTATCTATCCGGTCATATGAAGTTGCCATCAACATTAATTAATAGGATTATAATAATTGTATAGATTTGGTACATAAAGTTTTAATGTATTTATGACGATAGAAGTATTAGACATCCAAAGTTCAACTGAATATTGCTGTTAATATTGTTATTTTTATTATTTATGTTAATAATACATATACAAGCCATGATGATTCTATTTAAATAAAACTTGAAAAATACATAAGAAGATGACCTCGTGCCTGTTTTTGTAAATTCATTGTTCATCTTTGCAGAAGATTTGCATTATCCGCTAATTAGTAACCCTATACCGGTTCGTAAACAATGTAATACAAAGTACAAATTAATTGCTAGTTCGAATATTCTGGCATCCTCTTGATTAAGTAGTACTTTCTACGTCAAAAGTGTCCCAAATTTCGATTTCCTAGAATTCGTAAAAGGAATGACGTTGAGAATGCTTACTATGTACGTGCTACTAAATGATAATTAAAAACAATTAAAAACATATTTCGGATGGGCTATTAATTTGTAATAAGTACGTGTATACACGAACCAATTAAGCTGTTTAGGACGATACTGTTACGCAGTGTTTGCTGTTCGCAAGATTTGATGGGCAATCATCGTCACGCAAGTCGTATGTACACTACCCACAACTATTCACACGTTTCACAACATCGATACTCTTTATTGTTCCCCATAAAATCTTCTCGCAAGTAATTACACTTTGTGGTTGCATATTTGCCATACTTTCTGTGTAATAAAAGAGTTCTAATGTTTTCATTAGCACAGATTAAAATCATTATGGGAAGGAGAAACAAGATGTCAAGTAGGGATATCCCATAAGTTTAAGTACCACTTTGACACTTATAGCTAGTCTTTATGAACGTGAATGACAGTATAATGGAACCATCCTCATATCCTCACAATGTCAACAAGCACAATATGCTTTTCTTCCCCCAGAGACAATACACAAATGTGAGCTATACATAGAAGATGCTGCAGGGATGTACATAAGATTACATTGTAAGATACAATGTAAAAGAACCAGTTCCATGTATTTTAACTCACACATGTACAAGTATTAATGTGCATTAGATCAGCACAATATTCAGTTTAAATGAGTTATATTTACTGCTAAAATTTCCATTAAAATTAATAATAACATATGAGCAAAAGAGCCAAACTAGGTTAGGGTCATGTGTGATCAGCTGTATACTATTAAATCGATACTTATTAAGTATTTAAACTTGCTGTTAAAAAATGTTCCGTTCTTACTTCATGAGCTATTTAATATTTCTTAATTATTTATTTACTATTTGCGTACTATTAATTCCCCACTGATAGTTACAAATATGTAAAAATACTAAAGACGACTCTAATTGGGTTGTCTAAGTATGTACCTTGTAAGTACAGGAACTAATTAGATGATGACATCGTCGGCGAAGGATCCTAAAGTACCAATTTATATCCCTCTAATACAGAAATTGGCCCTTTAAGATCCCTCGACGAAGAAATAAACCCGCAAACTTAATATTTTCGCCGAATGAATTTAATTATTACTTTAGTAAATAGTAAATGGACACCCACGGTTTGTTACACAATATTTGTAGTTTTAAAAGCAAGAAATATAGTTTGTAGGAGTATGGACGTATAACTTCGAGGTACATATAAATGGGGCAGGATGGGAAAACGTTTTTTTACCATCGAATTACTCACTCACTTAATATTATAATACCTGTGTATATTATAAAGTTAAGAGTCGGAGTCGGAGGAAGTCTTTGCCAGAATAAAGGAAGCATGAACTGTAAACAATCAAATTTGGATTTCATCCCATCTATGTCATTTTACTTCCTTCCACATTATACGCTTATTCCAATTTCTAAAACTTGATTTCAGTTGTCGTCGGAGCTCCGGTGAGTTAATATAATTCATACCGCCTCGCATCACTTGCATTTATTAGTTTCAGAAACTTTGTCGGTGCTCACTATTTAGACTCCAGGAGACAAAGACTTGTAAATGTGCGGTCCAGTAATGAGTTGAGGAAATTGATTCATACGACGCCCTGATTCAATTTGCTGTAATGGAACTAACTAGTTGGCAATTGAATTTTCATTGTGTGACTTCCAGGTTAATTCAATATTTCTTGAGAGAGAGAGGCTCCATCAGAATTCCTCCTCTTTGCCCAACTATACTGAGTGACATGTGTAGTCAAACCCCCAAATCTAATTTCACAAATATACAGTGAAGTATCTACTAATCAAATGACATACATTTACTGGTGTAATTAAAGTTTAAGGCTAATATTCCATACATTTATTAAGTGTGTTTGGTTAAAGTGCCTTCATCGTTCGCATCTGTTTAATGAGATCAGTCATCCCCGGAAATCAAGAAGCACTCATTTACATTGTTTCGTCTGTCTCAATTAAGTTTACCTGCTGTTATACTTAAAATTAAAATATTATTGATTCCAACCTACTTCTCAAACGTCAGCAACTGAGAAAAGAGAAGGATGGGAGATATAGGAAGTCGGGGATGTCATGCAAAACAAGAAATTAGTAATGATTTAGTTGTTTCATGATTTAATTATTTTTCAGTAAAGTAATGATTTAGTTGTTTTATGATTTAATTATTTATCAGTGATGAACTTAAGTTCTTTAAATGGACACATATTTTTTGATGCCTTAGGTGTGCACTTCGCCTGACTTGATTTCCAATTTTTCCTCGACTTTAATGGACAGCAGCGTCGCTTTTGCCATAAGATACAATGATATACGAATGAATAAGTTCGCAAGAAACTCTTGTAGCTTAATCAAATAAGTCCTACCTGGGTCGAATGTATCAATGATGCCATGAAAATTCAAAAGTGTTAAAGTTCTGTTGGTGCATGATACGCACTTTCAACCCACGATGACGATGTCAAATCCACAGAGAAACATTTATTTATTTTTCTTCGAATCCCGTGTTACCAAAGACATGATGTTACTAATCCAAGATTTTCCATCTTCCATTTAATGATTCCAAAATAACCAAGGCTTGGAGTTGGCGGGTCATCAAAGTGCGTCGTTTAATGTGAACAACATAATAGTAATCGTCCCGACGCCCGACAGTTCAAAGAACTTATGAGGACCGTTACCCAATTCGCCAACTGTATACTATAGCGTCATAACAAAGTTTAAATAGCCAGTTTTGTTAATCCACCAACTACATTCCCTAATCCACATTACGATGTGTTACTCGAAAATATTAGTTTTCATGAAAATAACAATCGCCATAAAACGCATAAGTTTTGTATTAATTTGTGGAACCCCTGAGGACCTGCCGGTCAGAGTGATAATAATAACAGGTAATAATTTGAGAATCATGACGAAAACGACAGTCAAAAATAGTTCATGAGTCAATAAAGAGTTCAACGACGATAAAGGATTACCATTCTCACCACAGCTATATTCATTTCCAGAAACTAAACTGCTTTTTCAAAACACGGAAGTCATCGAAATGCCGATGGGGGGTCTAATCTCTATGGAAATGGCAATAATCGCAACAGAAATCCCCACGGTAAAGATACTGTAGATAAGCATTCGTCAAATTTCTGTCCAGCTGAAGCGAAATCCAAAAATTTCAAAATGATCCAGACCCAATTCCTAGATGATCACTATGCGGCGAATTTTGGAAGATCTCTATAGCAGTTTCATCGACAGCATTTAAATTGGAATAGCACTTTTAATGTGTTACAAAAATGATCAAAGTGACAATAATGACGCTTACAATGCTGAGGATGTTTGGGTCGGCGAGAATACAATAAAGCATCTAACGGGGAGAGTCCCTTCCGCAGGATCTGCAAATCGTCACAGATCATACAGTTAATTATTACTATTGCAGCGGATATGAAATGCACTAGAATGATGTTCTTGAGCGGAAGAAGATGAGCGACTTATGGGAGCATTGGAAATCGTGGGAAAAAGAAATCGAGTAAGCAACAACAGAATAAGGAGAAACCTCAACATCGTTTCTTATCGAAAAGGGGCATCATAGAATGTAAGATTATGTAAGCAACGATTTCTTTCACAAGTGCTTCCTCCTTTATTTAATAAGACTGACTTCCCCTGGTATCCGTACTGAAAAGGAACCCGATAACTGAAAATTATCAAATTTATAATACCAATAGAATTAAGTTGAGCCCGAACTACCAATCTACAGGGAATGATGAAGTTACGCATGCAAAATGTAAAACCATTTTCATTCTAGTTTCTCCACCGCCACACAATATCTGTCAAAAAATACACCCACTCCACCGTTGTTTAGGTCAATCAAAAATTATACTCTTTAATGTCATTCAAGGTTATATTAATACCGAGTTTACGTGGGTTTGCAACGTGTAAGTTCCTAATACAAATTGAGAGAGACGACTTTAGGATAGCATTACTCAACTGGAGACTCTGGTGGCATTTTGTCACCTAGAATTTGTATCTGAGTCGAAGAAACAAGTTCAACTGTGTCGACTTGGCAAAGTTTAACTAAAAAGAGGGAGAGTCAGCTTTATGGATGTGGTGCTTAAAGTTAAAATACCACCAAATAAAATACTCGACATGTCTTTATTTGACAGAAAATAGTTTAGTTGTAAACCGAATTTGAAGGGCTTTTCAGTTAAAGTATTTTTTTCTATTTTTTGTGGTACGTGTAAAAATAAGGGATGCGGCGGAAAAGATTGCATCTCGGTGCACAGCCCTCGTGTCACATCTGATAGCTCCGTTACCGAAGATGGATGTCCAGTACGACATTGCGGCAGACGGGAAGAATGGAACGGTGAAGGGGCGCTCCTCTGGATGGTCTTGGAGATCTTTCCAGGGAAAGCCTGTCTGTGACACTGACGAGCTTGCTATACTTCCCGGTTGGGCAAGAAATGAAAACGGCGATTGGGTGATCATTCTTCAAGTAAGTCAATCCTTCAGTTTGCCTTTTCCGTAAGAGCAAAATCTAACCCGCATGAATGGCATGTAAGTTTCTCCATATACATCATTACATTTGTTAACTGTTATGTCACTACCAAGGAGGATCCATTGAGTGTAGTTTTTTCCAAGTACATTTGTATTTTTTATCCTAATATAACTACATTTGCCTGTCCTATTCACGTGACAAAACTTATGTTCGGTGTAATAACGCAGATATTCCAACGTAAATAATTCAAGTTTCACTCTCGCTATCGGAAAGACGATTTGAATTTATATTCCTTGTAGTTCTTCTCGATGAACAATAAGTTACAACCATCATTATTCATTTCACGCTTTTATCTCACTGGGCCTAGGCTCAATGTATTATTTTAATGTTTTTAGTTCAATGCTCATAGAATTAGTTTGATGGAACCAAAGGAAAGAACAGATGTACTTAATACTTACAAGTTATGTACTTATATGAATTTTTGTGAATCTGTCTATTTATAGAAAGGTCTGGCTACTGGATGTAGAACTTGGAATAAATAGTTTCATAACTATCCTCGAGAAGAAGTTTGTGAAACCAACATCTTTGGTGGTAACATCCTGAAGTATCTTGCCTGTGTAGTATCCGTTGGTTTGGTATAGGTATGAAAAGCATTAGATTTGTGGTCTCTCTCTCTCTGCAGTTTGGCAACTATAGTAGTCGCCGTTATTGCGAGAAATATTGTGTGATAAGGTTTGTATTTGTATATTAGATGGTAGTGAAGTGCGTTCAGTTCGGGCCAGAAAGCTGAAGAATTTAGCATCCTTGATCGATCCATGTATGGGTTTAGTGTCTATGGGGCTGGTGTGTGAATAATACGAGATGTAGATCGTATACTGAAACCTTAGTCTATGTGCCTGGATTGTCAATGTGCGTGAAGCAAGGAAGGAGATAGTTATAACTTTGACAGTCCTCCTGGTTGAGGAAGATGACTGCAAAAACTTACTGAATTCGAATGTAATGGAGCATATTCATGTGTGCAGAATTTTGAGGTTCACTTTTAGGCTTCACTACTCCTCCTTACATTACAGTCAGACGAAGAGGAACATGAGTGAATGGGAATAAGGCCGGGCCTTGTACTCCGTCCTGAGTTACATTCTCTCATGTTTATTTTACATCCACTTGGCGATCCACGGGCAAAAGGACGGAGGGAGGGCTAGGAAAAGTATTTAGCTGACAGGAGATAGACATAGAAGGATGTCATGTGAACTGATGACAGGTCCTACAGTAGTGTAGCTAAAGAAAGATCTATAAGTTTATAGGTGTAAAGGGACTACTTGAAAACAGGAAGGACATGGACTATAAGTTGTGAGGTGTTGCACGTCCTTTTATGTTGTTGCTCATAAAAATATGAAGTAAGGATGACTGGAGGACTGACGAAAAATTCCAGCCAGTTTCACAGTATTTCCCAACACTTCAGACATACAATTTACGTAGTCTTGCATGTACTCTTCGAAGTATTCAAGTATAGTAGATCAAAGTGTGCAAGTAGAGTAGGAGATCGGAGTATGCAAGTATAGTAGATCAAGTATGCAAGTATAGTAGGAGATCGGAGTATGCATGTATAGTACAAGTATGCAAGTATAGGAGGAGATCGGAGTATGCAAGTATAGTACATGTATGTACTACATGTCATGTAGGTATGTGTGAAGAGTGGGAACAACTATACTGAAGAGGAAACAGCAAATAATAATAATCATAATAATAATTTGAAATGACAGGATAGCAAAGGGTCAATGTAGTAGGTGGGATGGAATCACAAAATCTAATAAATGCAGTGCATAGAATAGCGAAAGTTCCGCACAACTTACGACACACGGCACCCTCCGTGCTCCTTATACTTCTCCATTATAACTACATACATGTTTTATTCACAAGAACATTCGTCAGTCAGAACATTATACACATATCGTTGTCACTATATATACTCACTGTGTCAGAAGGCATTTCAGTTTGAATTTGGATACATCAAACACATGTAGGCCAGTGGGACATATTTCATCGGACTCAAATCCATGCGAATGCAAACATCTTTTGAATAAAACTTTTCAAAATTCATGGCGTATCCAAAATCGAATTCCTTATTTTCCTTCCACAATGTCGAACAGAATCGACGTTCAGCTAATGTTACTATTCAGTTCTACACTTTTATAGAGTGGAAAACTCGCCACCAGCATCAAGTTTGATGGTATCAATCAATGTAAAAGTATTCTAGTTATGCAAACTCTATATAGTTGAGTATACCATCATCCGCTTTCCGTCGATTCTTGTAATCTAATTGTCGGGTTATTATTTCCGTATTATTTCTGCATTCCTTCTTGTTTTTAAGGGTGTAGAGACTGGAGGACATAAATTTATTAGATTAAGTTGATTTTTTTAAAAACGTCGTTGTATCGCGAGAACCAAAATTGTGCAGTCAGAGGAGCAAAATAGTTTTGAGTTTCGTGTCTGGCGCATACACATAATATAAGTATCTACATAATGTCGATTCGGTAGACTATTAAATTTATTTTGCAGAAAAGTTTGGTAGCAACGGTAAACAACAAAATAAAAATATTCTTATAATTAGGCAAAATGTCTTTAAAAACGTATATGTTAAAAAGGATATGTTGTATCCAGAGTGCAAATATCAAAAGGGGATGGATAAATTTTATCTTTGACGTTCAACTTTATAGAAACATGGTCTGTAAACAAGAGAAAGCAAAAGTTTGCGCCAATCCATTCTGTAGTACGTGATTATCTGTTGTTAACATGTATAAAAGTATGTATGAGGTATGTAAGGGTATATAAACATATATACATGCTTTGTATCCCGGAACCCTCCGAAATGTCCAAGTTTGCATGGAATGGAAGAGCGGCATTCATTGTGTGTACAGGAGAAAGTAAAGAGCTCCGGTACTTCTGGAGAAGTAACATGCACTTGAAATGTTGCAAAGAGGGATACTCATTGGCCCGTAAAATCTAAGTGATCTAGATACAATTAACTTGTCCGATCAAGTGGAAATCTTTTTGACGTCAGTTGCGAGAGGGGGGAATGTTTCTCCTGTTAGAATAACGAAAAGATATCGAAACAATTAAGTGCCATTGTTTATAGGAAATATTACCGTATCGTCCCTTCATTTAACTGGAGATCCATAGCTTTACCTTTTCTCCTATACTTGATTTCTTGTTATTTTGCTTCACTTGAAACACATGCCCTTCCTTAATGAAAGATAAAAGAGCTAATAACCTGGAGGAACCCTCATGAGAGGTGGAAGAGCTTCGTTGGATTTCGGGCATACCTCCACAGTACTTATTACGCTGTAAACCTTCCCCCTTTACGTCCTTTTTATGCTTCCAGTTTAGAATTACTACGTACTTCCAAGCCTAAATTGCTGTCTTTTAATAATACTTGTTATGTAAATTTAAATTGAATGTGCGTGTTGTCCCCCTCAACTTCTGTCACATTATTTCTCCTGAACCGTGTGAAAACGTGCATGAAAAATAGCAATTGAACTATTCCTCTCTCGTCAATACATACTTGCATAATGTCGTGGTGGAGCTCAACATTTTGTTTGCACTATGAGGTTTTATACTGCACAATGCATTCTAACTATTTTAGCTAAAATCCCGCAAAGATAGAAATCGCATGCTTGTGTGTACTTTTCTGCAAGGTGAATATCTATGTGTGTATATATGTACATGAAAAAAACATTTGTCAATTGCGCATTTAGTCTTAGATGCATATAGGTGCTTATCGTTAGATGAGTTTACACACTATTTGTTCAGCTCAACTGACACAATTGTGATGGGGAAACCTAACTCTTGCAAAAACTTAAATCGGAGTGGATTATGTTGCACGGGGATTTTGTCATGTTTAGTGATGATTTTTATATAAATACAAGGGGAAATCACTGAAAACCAGGGCTTTGGAAGTATAGAGTTTACAAATTTCGGGTAAAACTAATGTTAATAATAATGACATGTTCTTGTATGAGTGTGTAATATATGTTCATAATAGGTAAACTCGATTCCTGGAGCTGGAGAAGGCTGTACACAGAAAGTTGACCATAAATGTGGAAGAATGGTACATACAAACATAGGTAGGACGACGTTGCGCTAGTAAATTAATCTCGCAAAACTTCCTCCAATTTAGTTTCCAAAAAGTTCAAACATCATAAACAAGTTGCTGGGACGTGGGACATTTGCTATACATTTCGAGATTGTTCCGAACATTCCGGGACTTATTAATACTGGTATCACAAGGCCATTTGAATGGATGACCTTGTGTGTTGTTGACTGAGAAATGTAAACAGTTAATGTGTAGACACAGAATGATAAACATGCTTGGCAGCGGGTATGGTGGTGTTGTGCTCCAAATGTGTTTCAATAAAAGAGGTGTGCCTATTGTGTTTGTAAAAAGAGCTGAATAATACTGATTTTGAATCATTTGAAATTCTTGTAAACTTGCACTTGACAGTACCAGTTGACCAAAACCACGGGTAAATAAAAGTACCTAGTGATAGTTTTCTGATCTTTTACTCAAATCTCAATTTTGTTTTTATCTGCTGATTCCAGACAAAGATTCCACAACCCAAGGGCTTACTTCTTTTTTTGTTCACCCATGGCCACTCATTGTCAAGGTCTGAACTACAGAACTAATAAGGACAAGCGGCAGGCTCAAGGAGGAAATAGAAAGGATGACGGGGATTAGATATAAGAATACAAAGTGTTTTCAACGGTTCACCGCTCACCGACATGCATTTTGCAATCCAGATGATCCTGATCGGTGTCCAGTTGATCGGTCCGGTCCGTTTTTCTACTGTCAGCATGCGTATGCCCCTCTATATACAAGTGTGAATCCGAATGGAAGTGAAACGATTTCGAAACAGGACGACAGCAATCACTCGCTATAGACATTATCCACAGTGTGCAGGTCGGCAACCCTTATTCTTCTCAACTGAGTTCGAACAACAAAGTGTTCTGGAGGGGAGAGATGAAGATGGGACTGGATCTTACTCAATGGACTCGCGGGGAACCTTTTTGGTTGCTCCAGCAGGTTCCTTGGAACGTTCTAAATCAGCAGCGACATCTTCACATGTAGAATATTCGTCTTGGAGTGGAAGTTCAAGTCGAAAAACTCAAGGGAGTCATCAACGTGCCAGCAATTCGTTCAAGAACTCACCCATCTAAGATGTCACTTTTATGATCATCACCGAGAAATTTACTACTAATGAAAGCTCAAAGGAAACAACAGATCTTCTGCCCTAAGGAAAAAAAGACTGTCAATGCAACTTGAAGTATTCCGTTTAGACAGTCCTACCTCAAAGTATTTGCGGCAAAAGTTGTATGCTATACCGCAGTGTTCAAATTGTATATGGCATGACACCTTTATAGACGCTCATTCAGTTTTAAATTTGTTCCGCATTTGGGAGACGCTCGCTTGTCTGATGCTGGACTCAATCCTGGCTGACGACATAAAATCTTCTTTAGCCTCTTGTTTCTAAAAAAGGAGCTTTTCACTCCGAGATTATAACCAAGGGAAATGAATGCAATAATCTTAGACTGTGTCAGTTTTAATTTATTTTTAAATTATTTACTTTTATTGCAACGTCTGCGACAGAAAGTATTTATGTATCCATGTGTGTATTTATTTCAGTGCTCCACAGGGCTCAGCGTTTAATCCTTATACATTTACCATTGAGCTTTTTAAAGTATTTAGGTAGTTATTTTGGGTTCGTTGTCTTTTTTGTGAAAACGTTTGTGTCTAGACTTTGCGGTTCCCTCACGGATTTACATTCCATAGGATTGTCCCAATCAACTAGTATTACTACTAGTAGCAACATTTGTTACTGCTGATATTCGAGCTTTTAGATTTTAAATATAATGTGGTTTACAAAGCTAATCTATAATAAGTTGTAGTCAATATACAAAATCTGTGTTTTCCCAGTAAGTTGTTACAGTAAGCATTATGATTATGAATTAAAGTATTGCCAAAGCAAAATTGTACTAGGTAACTCTTATTACAAATCGAGCCAGAATATTTGTTTCCAAATGTGAACGAGATGCCACCTACTGCTTTGTTTTCACATGATCTGAAAACTCAAATCGAACGGAATAAGCTTTTGTGTTCCTCCTGATCTCTCGAGAGTTTTGGTTCTCAAGTCAAGGAATAAAGACTTTAATTTGTAAACTTCTATTTACCTTGTCATAATCATTGCTTTACTTTCTTACTGCTATTTATATATCATTTAAATCGCCATAAAATATGAAACCAAAAGCATGCAATTAAAACCAAAAGTCAATTAATTTCTGAACTAGGGTGGGAAACAAAATATGTTAAACTACTACAAAGTGAACTTGTATTGTATGACTTTATTAAGTTAACCCAGCTTAACTACAATAAATATTGTATAAAAAATAAGGAATATAAATAAGATCTAATCCAAAGAATCTTGCCAAAATTATGATCGTATTTTGCATCGTTTCAAATATATTTTGAAAACATAAATTAGTACTTAATGTAATTGAGATTCCCTCGTTTGTGACTTATCCCAACTGGATTCCTTTGTATTTCACTGTAACATCGACTAATAAAACAAGAAAACACGTTTTTGTACCACGTTTTCAAAATGGACGGAAAGGGGAAGTATTCGTCCAGCCTTTCGACAATAATAAAATAAGCAATTTAAGTGAGTCAAATACTGAAAATGTGACCTCTTCCAGTTTTCTTAGGTTCACACTCAAAGACACAATCATTTGGATCCTGTTCTTGGATCCGCTAACGGGGCATAATTATGTTGCCAATATAAACGTTTGAACATCTCTCCCTTTTGAACCTCCAGCTGTCGCCTTCGGAGCTTCACCCCGCCTCTTGGTTTTCACTGTATAATACATATGTAAGTAATCATAATGCCCCGATTTATCCAAAAACTTTTTCAAAAAGGGTAGACGTTGCAAAATTGGTAGAATCCATCGATGATAATAATTAGGACACTGTCAAAATGTTATGTACCATGAACTGTTTTCTTCTTGTCACGTCCCAAGGTGCCAGAAAAGATATCAGAGCAGTCCCTATTTTCGGATTTGTAAACTGGACTGCATCATGTATTGCAAACCTTGTGCATATACACGATTCGTCAACTCTCAATACACCCCTTATCACAGCTTCACACTGTCCATTCTGTTTAACTGTGATTTCTAATTGTACGAAAAATTTGGCTATGATTGCTGTTTCAGGTCGTCTTTATCTGAGTTAAGAATGAGATGAATCCAATGACTGACGCAGCACTTGTGACGCGGACTGAAACGTGAGATAACCTTTAAATACTAAAACTATGTTTAGGTTTGTTGATTTCGAGCAATTTTTTGACGGAATTAATAATTTAATTAATAAGCTTAAAGCTTTAACACTGACGTACACTGCATTTACAATCAATTGATACACAAGCACAATAAAGTGTCGCTACCAAATTAATTTAAACACAAGAAATTTCTGTGCACTTCCCCAAATTTTGTTTCACGCGTTGGAATTATTTTAAGCCTCACAAACCTTTTTGTTGGGTTCAATTATCTCAATTACTCGAGTGACTAAATAATTTGCATTAATTATTGTTCCCTTTCAGCGCACTTCGTTAACTTGTTCGCTGCAGCTACACGGCGGACTTAATCTACAATATTTATTAATTATCACCACAACCCAGAGGTACTGAAAGGAAACCCTTTGCGTGTGTTGACAATAGGTAAGCTGATGAAGATAACAATAACATCATGCACCCCACTACTAGATTTCTGTTCTTTTAAAAAATATGTTGTGGAAGGTATTAAGTAATAATTATCGTTGCAGTGGCCGTCAAAAAAGATTTGATTAAGCTAAGCATCTCCGGCAAGAGTTCGTGCAAAAATTTGCATTATATCTTATAGTACATGTATTACAATAAATTCGCGTTGAAGTTTTGATGATAATATTACTGAATGTGATTTGGAGCAGTACCCGTCATGGGAACCAAAATACCGTTTTCATTCCAGGTTTTCAGGTTTTGGAACAGAGCCATGTACCAAATTACTTTAATTTTAAATTATTACGCTGGAGTTTGAAAATTTGTTAAAACATTGCTACATTTTAAGTTTAATAATTAGGAATACGGTTTAAATTTATTAATAATTATTTTTTTTATTTTTATATAATTATTAAAGGAAATGGCCGATCTCTGGCCTTAAACGGCAGCCTTTATGAAACTATGAAACTACTATAAGAAAGAACTACAATGGGAAATTCACGAAACATGGATATACTGTTTAAAACATTCTTTTGATAACACTAGTACAATGCAAATTATGCTCGAATATTCGTTTGCAGATTACGAACAAAATGCCATCTACTGCTTTGCTTTCATTTTCACAATGCTCACAAATTCAATTCGAATCTAATTTAGTAAGTTATTTATTCCTGATCTCGGTTGTTTTGATTCTCCAGGAATTTGAAGTGCAATTTGTACAATTCTGCTGGCTCCATCAAATTCATATGTTCCTGTTCTATACATATATTATATAAAATTAAATAGCAGCATGAAATATGAAACATACAATGACAATAGTTAATTAATTGTCAGAAGAGAGTGAGAAAAAAAAATTGATGCTTAAAAATTATTATTATTTCCAATCCAAGCAATCTTGAAATATTATCGTATTTTATTTCGTTTCATAAAGATTTGGAAAACAATTGAGATGTTTTTAGGATTTCCTTCCCTTCGCACAGGTTCCCTGGTTTTTCACGGTAATATCTAATAATATCCAAAATCATTTTCATACACAACCCGTTTTAAAATGGACGGAAACGACAATATTACTAGCCGTTCAGGGTTCATAAAGCAATTATCAATAAGGAACTATAACAAATTATACCTTTTCCAGTATTCTTCTTATCACACTCCAATACGCAAGCATTCGGATAGTCCCTATAATTGGATCCACAAACTGGTTTTAACTCCAGGGTGCATAAGCACGGCTCGATGACTCCTGTTCCTTTTCCAGGACACGGTCCCATATTTGCCACTGTAATAGCTAATCAGAACAAACCGATTCATGAAAATAACATCAAAATGAGCAGAAACGGAAATATGTACACAATCTTTGGACGATAATACAGTATTTGTTATGACACGATCAATGTTACCATTTCCCTTCTTCTGTTCACATTCCAGGGTACACATATTCGGGTAGTCCTTATTGTCGGATCCACAAACTGGTGCATAATTCATTGTACACATGCACGGTTCGGCAACTTTAGCTGATCTTCCTTTCCCAGCACATGGTCCTTCATTTTTGACTGTAATAGCTAATAAGAACAAACCCATGTAAATGATCGAAATGGATAGAAATAGCAACATTTACCCCATGTTTAGACGATAGTAATTAAATTGTTATGATACGATCAATTTTACCAAATCCTTTCTTCTGTTCACATTCCAGGGAACACTTATTCGGGTAGTCCTTATTGTCGGATCCACAAACTGGTGCATAATTCATTGTACACATGCACGGTTCGGGAACTTTAGCTGACCTTCCTTTCCCAGCACATTTTCCTTCATTTTTGATTGTAATATCTAATAAAAACCAACCGATGGTAAATGATCAAAATGAATAGAAATAGCAATATTTACTCCATGTTTAGACGATAATAATGTATTTGTACACGATCAAAGTTACCATGTCCTTTCTTCTTTTCACATTCCAGGGTACACATATTTGTGTATTCCTTATTGTCGGATCCACAAACTGTTTGGACCACCCATGAGCATATGCAAGGTTCCATTTGACCTCCGCTCCCTTTGGCTTCATTACAATGTCCTTGGCTTTTCACTTTAATATCTAAAACAATATCCAGAAGTAATTTCATATTTAAAACAATTTCGAAGTTGGCTGAAATGACCGGGTTATATTGTCGACAATAATATTTAGTATATATAAGTAAATAACATATGATATAATAATGTTACCTTTCCCAGTTTCCTTCTTTGCACACTCCAGTATACAAGAATTGGCGTAGTCCTTACCATCGGTTCCACAAACTGGTGCGTCTATCTTTGGGCAAATGCAAGGTTCGGCAACTTTAGCTGACCTTCCTTTCCCAGCACATGGTCCTTCATTTTTGATTGTAATATCTAATAAGAAACAACCGATGGTAAATGATCAAAACCGACAAAAATATAAATATTTACATTGTGTTTAGACGAGAGTAATGAATTTGTCATGACACGATCAATGTTACCATATCCTTTCTTCTTTTCACATTCCATGGTACACACATTCGGGTAGTCCTTATTGTCGGATCCACAAACTGGTGCATGATTCATTGTACACATGCACGGTTCGGCAACTTTAGCTGATCTTCCTTTCCCAGCACATGGTCCTTGATTTTTTACTGTAATAGCTAATGAGAACAAACCGATGGTATATGATCAAAATGGACAGAAATATTTACCCCATGTTGAGACGAGAATAATTAAATTGTAATGACACGATCAAAGTTACCATGTCCTTTCTTCTTTTCACATTCCAGGCTACACATATTCGGGTAGACTTTATTGTCGGATCCACAAACTGGTGAATATTCCATTGTGCACGTGCACTGTTCCACCATTTTACATTCTCCTTGGCTTTTTACTTTAATATCTAAAACAATATCCAGAAGTAATTTAATATATAAAACTATATCGAAGTTGGCTGAAATTACCGGATTACATTTTCGACAATAATATTTAGTATATATAAATAATATCTAATTTCCAAATGTTACCTTTCCCAGTTTCCTTCTTTGCACATTCCAGCATACACTGATTGGAGTAGTCCTTACCATCAGTTCCACAAACTGGGGTGTATACCCTGTCGCATACGCACGGTTCCATCAGTTTACCTCCGCTCCCTGTGGCTCCAGCACATTTTCCTTGGTTTTTCACTTTAATATCTAAAACAATATCCTGAATTATTTTATATATAAAAACAATTTCGAAGTGGGTAGAAAGGTCAAAAATTAAAGTTTCGCCAATTATTTTTAGGACAACTTCAAAATTTTACCTTTCCCAGATTCCTTCTTGGCACATTCCAGCATACACTGATTGCCGTATTCCTTATCATCGGTTCCGCAAACTGGTGCGCCTACCTTTGGGCACATGCAAGGTTCCATCATTTTAACTCCCCTCCCTGTGGCCTCAGCACATTTTCCGTAGTTTTTTATTGAAATATCTAAAACAATATCCAAAAGTAATTTCATGTATAAAAACGTTTTCGAAGTGGGCTGAAATGACCGAATTAAAATTTCGACAATACTATTTAGGACATCATCTTAATGTTACCTTTCCCAGATTCCTTCTTGGCACATTCTAGCATACAAGGACTGGAGTAGCCCTTATCATCGGTTCCGCAAACTGGTGAAAGTAACCTTGGACAACCACAACCTTTAGCGGCTGTGCCTTCCTCAATCCCAAAGGCAATTGCCAGGACGACCACGACAAAAATACTTGAAGATCTTTTCATGTCGAAAGTCGGTCGATGCGGTAAATAAGTGGAACCACAACTTGTCTTTGGTTGCTTAAAATGTTTTACCAAAGACTCATTAACTTTTCTGCCGAAGTTTAGAAATGAGCAAAAATAAATATTAGGATGATTGTACGATGTTGACGGTTGCTCCAAAAAGATAAGTCTGATCTACCAAAGAGATGGTTCCGACGAGGTTGTATGCATATCATTAGCGTTAAAACAGGCTTCCAAATGTCATTTTTATTATTGCATTAACTGATTCATAATTTTGATACTTCATTTTACGGATTAAATGACAATAGCAATTATTTTAATTGGTCTAAGATAACTGACTATAATAAAGTTTGCACAATAGACGAAGTATATATAGAGCTTCGGAGAACAATGAAATTTGAAGTTATTAATTGCAAATTGAGATATATCACCCTTCAATTGGGCTTTTCTATTTATTTTTAATATCATTCTTAGTTTTAGCAAAAATTATTGAATGAAGCGAATACTTGTAAGTATAGTTAAAAGATTATTGATTAGCTGTTAAGGAGCTTATAAAATAATTTGTCAAAGTAATTCCAGAGCATACATTAAAATTTGAAAGGGTTAAAATTGTTATAATTTGGTCACGTGTCACCCTTCAGTGAGTTCTTATACTTTTATATTGGAAATTTTAATTGAACGAATATTAATCGTCCATTTTTATAGATAGATTTAATAAATAGAACATTAAAAAAATCAAGGTCTTTGGAAAATAAGAAATTAAATTGGATCGTAAAATATTTCGCGGTTCTTTCAAGCATTAAGGAAATATGTCTAACAATAAACAAAAGGCGGAAATAATATGAAGCATTTAGTTGAATTCCAATAATTTTTAGAAAATAATTATAAATATTAAAATTATTAAATTAATTTATAAGAAATCAGTAAATTATTATATTTTATAGCACACACAACACAATGTATGCATGCTTTGTTTAGCTTCTTTTTTAAATATTTTTTAATTCTAATTAATATTCTGGATCTATTGATCTTAATATACTAAAAATGCAGCAGTAAACATTTGCGGTTACATTAGTGCAGTATTTCATTATAAATTATCCCAATATTGACGAAATAAATACAAAAGACAAAACATAAATATCTTTGCAGTGCAAATCTTTTTCCAGTTGCTTTTTATTCTTTTTAAACCAATATAATCTACAAATTTTGCTCAAGGTGGATTTCCAGAATTACTAAAGCATATATAATAAGGGCAAAGTTTGACAGGAAGACGATCACATATTAATAACGGTGATTATAAAAGTAGAAAATGGGTGAGAAAAACTATTTTGCAATGAGTGGAGTACAGATTTACAATTTAGAGGGAATTTCTGAGTTGCAAATCACAAGTTAACCGTAGTAAGGGTAGGCGTATCCATGTCCGTAGAAGCCGTGGCCGTAGACGGGATAAGCATAACCGTAGCCGAAACCACCGTAGTAACCCGGGTAACCAAATCCTCCGTAGTAGCCGCCGTAGAAGGAGTTGGCCGTATCGAGATCACCGGTCTTCTCTCCGGCGGCACCGGCGGCAGGAGCCGGACCCGCTGGGCGACGAGGTGAGGGAACGGATGCCGCTAGAGCGACGGCCACCAAAGCGAAGAGAGCAACAACAACCTGTGTGGAAAATTATTTAAATATTTTTTTAATTAACAAATTAAATAAAATCTAAAATAAAATGAAAAATTCAATAAATTTGAAGAAAATAATTCTAAAATGAAAATAAATAAATACATTTTGAAGAAAATAATTCCAAAAAGAAAAGAAATAATTGAATAAATTTCAAAAAGAAAAGAAATAATTGAATAAATTTGAAGAAAATAATTCCAAAAAGAAAATAAATAATTGAATAAATTTGAAAAAATAATTCCAAAAAGAAAATAAATAATTAAATTTTGAAAAAAATAATTCCAAAAAGAAAATAAATAATTAAATTTTGATGAAAATAATTCCCCAAATAAATAAACTTGAAGAAAATAATTTAAAAAAATACTTAAATTTGAAGAAACTAATTTGAAAAATTAAGTAAAAGAAATGTAAAGAAAAATAAAAGATTAAATAATTCCCAAAATAAAAGAAATTTATAGACAAAAATTCTACAAATACAAGAAATTTAAAGAAAATAATTCCACAAGTAAGAGAAATTTAAATAGCATAATTCCAACACGAAAATAAATTCCAAAAAGAAAAGTTCAAAAAAATAGTTAAAGAAAGAAAAAAAAAATTCCAACAAAATATAATTTCAAAAAAATAAGTCCAAAAATAAAGGGACGTACGAAAAGTTTGGCCATTTTCGTAGGTTAAGTGTCTTGGGATAGATTACTGAAATGACTGAAGCACTTGTGAATTTGTGATGCAGACTGGAATCTGAGATCACCTTTTATACTTAAATTCTGTTTAGGTTCGTTGGTTCCGAGCATAATTTTTTAATACTTTGTTGTGTATAAAGGATTTTTGTCAGTTTTTTATCACTTAAGTGCGTTGCATTCACAATCAATTGATATACAAAAACAATAAGGTGTCGCTACCATAAAAGGCCATGTAGTCTCCGCAGAAAAATTGGGACTATCAAGCTCATTAGAGATAATTGCAGCCGTATTTATATATTTAATCTACTTATTGTTAGGTTAGGAGTTAGGATATACTTTGCATACTTGTCTGCACACTCTGTCAAGGTCGGGAGGGAAGTCTGATGAAAATAAAAATAAAACGGAATTAAAAAGAAAAGCATAAATATACACACACCCTTGGACTCCTATCAGCCCAATTTTAAGATTAACAAAAGCAACTTTTAGAAAAAAGAAAAGAAAATTCAAGTATTTGGCATAAACCTCTACCTCACATTATTTGAATGTTTAGATTAAATTGAGCCTGAGAGATACCTTTGTTGTGCTCAATTATATTGCGATCCTTATTACCTCACTGACATATAATGTGTGTTGCATAAAAGAGGAAGGGGCTTGGGAGTCATGTCTGTAAAATAATAAAGAACGTGCGGATCATTGTCAGATGCGGTTACGCCAGAGTGACTTATCAATGAAATAATAATAAATGCGTGTGTTTTTGTCCTTTCTGTCCATTTCGTCCCACAACTTGCAAGCTCAGACGGCAGACTTAAGCTACAATAATTATCGTCACAACCCAGAAGTATCTGTATACTTGTATACAGTATATTAAAAGGAAGCCCTTTGCGTGTGTTACTTTTATAATAAAAATATTTTAGGACAATAAAAACCATGTTGCTAAAAGTTGATGAAGATAAGAATAACACGGAGTCAAGTACAGACAACACATTATAGTCTGTCGCCCAACTTGATTTCGGCGTTGAATTTAAGGAACGTGTCGTGGAAGGTAAGTATTTTTATCATAATTATACCCTTCTAAGTCAACATTCATTATCATTGCAATGGCCGTCAATAAAAAAAATTAATTACCTTGCTTTGTCATCATATGGCAATATGCGTATCTTATAGTTACTACAGCTTTATACTTGAATGTCAGATTTCGTGCAAAAGTTTGCATAATATTTTTTAAGTATACTTCTATATATAAGTAAGGTCATGTATACAATATATAAATTCGCATGACAGTTTGGCGACAATAATGCTAATGCAAGTTGGAGTTAAATAGCATGAAAAACAATAATAATATTAGGATCATGTATGTCATATTTCAGAAATGAATTTTAAATGTACTATTGTTACACTGCAAGTATATAGCTGTATATACGTAGTTCGGATTCTGAAGGAATATGAAAATTAAATGTGTATAGAACTTGTGTTCTCATTCCCATATGTTAAAGTCACTGATCTTTCATTGTTAATGTGCAGATAATATTAAGCACCAGCATAATAAATGTAAACAAAATAACTTAATTCCTCACTTCGATGTCGGTGTGTGGCATTCATTGGCATATTTTTTTTTAATTTTTAGCACAAATTATTGCATGATGACAGTAACGTGAAAAATAGATTAGATTACCTATTCAGACGGGGAAAGACATTACAATTTTGGATCGTTAAAATCGCGACCGATTCCAAAAGGGAAGTATTGCTTTCTGGAACAATTGGCGTAAACAATGGATTTTGTCGGAAACTACGTCTTATGAATTGATCATTCATTATAGATAAAATTTCAAAATAAAAATAAACGTGTTGCTTTTACTTTAATAATATTGCTTATCCAGCATTTTTTACTATTTCCTTGCATTTATTTCCGAAATATTTTAAGTATCAGTGACAATAATAAAATAAAATACAACATTTGTGACAGTAACAGAATAGAAAATAATTAAAATGCATGTTCATCGGTTTAGAATAATAATAACTAATCATTAAATATCAATCATCAATATTTATTTTTGACGAACTGTTCAACGAAAAATTCACGAAACATATGGTTAAACGACTTGCTGGCTAAATTAAAAAATCCTCCATTTAAAATTAAGTTACACTTTGTATTTAGTTACTCAGTTATACGTTCCATCTTCTGCTGACATTCAATTGTCGAGTACCTCAAAGAATAGATGATAAAACTGAGGATGTTTAAGATCCATTTCTTGTTAAGTCTTCTTGGCCATTCTTCTCATCCGAGTGACTGTCTTTCCATAATCAAAAGCCACTCAGTCCCCTTGTTTGTGTTCGCTTGCATCTTCCCTCGTGCTTGAATTGGATGCCTGGAATGGTGAAAAGTGATTTTTATGGTTGTCATTTTAAGTGTTTATTTTTTTTTAAATTTCTTAATATGGATTTTAACGGGTGGAAGATAGTTTTGATTGATAATTCAATATTGATAATTGATAACGTTTCAGAAACAACTTGTTTCCATCATCAGCACAGTCACAAGAATGAGAGTTCAAATCGGTAAAAATTGCCATGTGTTTATACGATATGGCTAAATTAAATACTAAATATAATTTACGCAAACAAAATTAAACCTTTTTTATGCTTATGTGCACATTCAAAGTCACACATGCTGGGGTAAGTCCGTCCATCCGACGCACAGACGGGCACATAAATTTTCAGACATCCACAATTTTCTGTTTCGTACTTCTTAGCGGTCACCAGGGAGAGCAGCAAGAGTAGCGAGCTCAAAATAAAAACGGACTTCATTTTGGAAATGAAAACTAAACAGGAGTAACAGTGGAGAGCTTAATAAAAAGGTGTAACTTTTACTGAGAGAGAGAAGCTTTTAATAGAGATTTAATGTTAACTAAACTTCACTGAATGCTAAAGATAGCAACTTGAAAAAATAAGAATAATTATTCTAATAAATTATTATTTCGTTCAGCAAACTTGTCTGCTTTGCAAAAATCTCTCGTACCAAATCAAAGAGAATATTACCTGTAGAGATTGTCTGCTTGACAGATTTATATACTTATGATCTTCCTGACACGAGTACACTCGCCACGTCACGAAGATATTCGCAATAAACAATAGAAGCATTTACTATTTAAGTGCTAAAAATATGTCGAAGCACGTCAATTACGAATGGAAGACGAGTAAATAATCGCTATTTTATGACTTTTCGCGTTGTTGTTCAACTCTACTAATTATTGTGGACTCCAAACAGCTGTAAAATGGGATGATTTAATTTTTATGATAATGTTCTCGATGAACGACGAAGACAAAATGCGTCATAAGTGGAATTTTACACCGATTTTAACTCCCATAATACACATACCCATTACATTAATTAATAATTTTTATGATGTTCTATAGGCAGATATTAGGAATAAATCGTTTTTGTTAGCAATTTAGAGTTAAAAATCGTAAATTGCCACTGGACGATTAATTATACAAAATTAATTAATCCTGTAAGCGCCCTCTATTTTTGGTTCAAGCATTGAGAACAGGCGATGATGACTGTAATTATCACAAATATGTTAATCGATCAGTTTTCTGCGTCTTAATGAGGACTTAATTTGAGAATAACACAGTAAATCCTTGCAATTTTGGAATTTATTAGATTTTAATTTTGAAAATCATTGTTTACGAAAAATGCGCAACAAGTGTCTACGTGCGAGGAAATGCGTGTTAATTTTATTTTTTAATTTTTGCACTGAACAATGTGAGTGAGTGCCTTTTTACATGTGTCACATTAAACTATGAATGCAAGGTTTCTGATTTATTAAATAAATTAAAATATTTTTATTAAAATTGTTTTTCGTTTCAGGTTCGGAGAGTATAGCATTGTGGATGGGCCGGAATGAATGATCTGATCTGATTATGATTGAATTCCCTCAACTCAAAAAGCAGTACTTTAATTTTTCGGGCATTTCCCATCGCTGACTTTTATCAAGTCTAAATTGAAAACAACAGAACAGACGCGGGTTAAAGGTTAAAACTTAATTAATAAATACAGTAAGTTATCTTCAGCTTGATCTATCTTAATTTTTTACATAAATAATAATTATTTAAGTGTCAGAATTAATATAACAATTAAACCAACTTAATTGTATTATACCTTTTCTCTGTTTCTTCACACAGGTCAATTTACAGTCATTTCCGTAAGTGTTGCCGTCAGATCCGCACACGGGTTTGTGAACCGCCATGCAAATGCAGGAGGCTTCTCCTTCAATGATGACAATGACAAGGACGGTGACGAAAATACATGAAACGCTCATCTGCTTCATGATCATGATATGATTGTCAAGAATGTCGTACTATGATTGTTATTCAATTACAATTTATTGTTGATCGTAATAATTGAGGGTAAGTATAATTATACAGGAATTCAGAATAATTATTCCAGAACTTATTTTTAGACTGATTATTTCGGTGAGGCTTCTTGTTTTAAAATGATACCGTCGCAGTCTTTAGTATACTGATGATAGATAAAATAAAATTCATTGTGGTTCATTTGGAAACGAGTGCTATTTAAACTATTTATGGTGGTGATAAAAGCATCATTATTGCCGGCTAATGAATACCGACGATCGCGTGAAAAGTTTGCGTATTTATTATTTATTAGTTTCAATGTACTCGAATTATTGGAAGCGTTAATCCGTTCAGTGACTCACGTATGTATACAGATTGAAAATCTTAAGTAATAATTAAATAATCACTATTAACAGACTTGAATATGAAAATATTTTAATAGTCAACTCCAATTAGAATGATTTCACTGAATTCGTAATTATTATTATGGGTATAGTTTTATAATCCAGAACAGAACCACTGTTATGCTGATAGTCGATATTAAATGCAAATTACACAGATATTATTGCCTTCCTGCAAGCAGAATTATTGCACTTGAATCTGGGCACAATAGTGCAGATGTAAATCGAAATAAAATAGGTAATTATAAACTGCTTGTGTAAATAATGCATTGATTTGTAGCTTATGAACAACATTTTTATACCTATCGAGACTAGTGTATATTGTAAATGCGTCGTAGTTTATATAATAACTTGTTGATTATCTTCATGTGGGTACTCAAAACTCCTTTTGACAATAAAGCTATCGTAGTTTCTTAAATACTTCATGTCTATTATTTCTCTCATGATGACTGTGTGTGATGTTTGGATCTGTGATGTTTGACTCTGTGACAACTCCACTCTATCCAAGCAAAGTACATAGTTTAAAATGAAAGTTACTCCAGCATTCCATAAAATTTTAAAACTACAAAATTCTAAGCCTTTTTGTTTAAAGTCTATGTGTTGCAGTATAGCCACCGCGAGGACCGGACTTATTTATGTTACAACTACAACGGAAACGTTTACAAGAGTATGAGGATGAGAGCGCATTATAATATAAATTTTGACGAAGCGTCTTTTTACAACTCAAACCCCTCAATAAGATGACTGTAGCAATATGGTCTCTAAACGAGTACATTGAGTGAGTAAAAAGGCCAAACCGGTTTGAACTCCTTTGTAGGACAATGTTGGTACCGTTACTGCATCGGTAGCATCGCCAGGGAAATATACGTAGGCAATTGAAAAATAATAACTTGTGTGTGCTGCAGACATCAACATCAAGACCACATATCACTTTCTGTTTCGTATGTATACTTGTCTTGTAACTTCCCTTACAAGATTTCCATGCCTGCGCTACAAAGTAATTAGTTTTTCGACCTTCCACACGCATGAGCTCCTTATAACAGATTCTTAATGATTGTAAGTCCGCTGTACTATACGGATATTGTATCGTCATGTCAAGTGATGATTATTCTAGGCTTTAATATTATTGTTCAATTATTTTTAATATATTATGTATTTTGTATTAATACTTTAATTTTGACCAAGTTTACATAAAATAATTGACTACAAGTAAGAGACATATGTACTATTTACTATCTTATAAATTTATCCATTAGTTTTAATAAAGTTACTCAAGGGGTTGCGGTAAAAAATGGC